>JAMZAV010002950.1:0-156192 GCA_024449915.1 Sweltsa coloradensis
CAAATCGATCAAAAAATTATTTCTCATGAAAATCGACAATTTTTACGAATTTTTTTTTTCGATTTTAAAAAAAATTCTTCGACTTATAACATCTACATGCTTTATCCGATTGTAATGATTTTTTCACATAACCTTAATTTTATGAATTAATATATTCGTGTAAAATTTGAGCGCAATCGAAATTTATTTCTTATGAAAATCGCAATTTACGATTTTTTTAAATTTTTAAAACATTCTTCGTCTTATAAACACCTACATGCTTTATCCCATTGTAATGATTTTTTCACAGAACTTTAATTTTATGAGTTATTATATTCGTGTAAAATTTGAGCGTAATCGAAAAATGATCTATTTAAAAAATCACAATTTTTTCGCTTTTTTCGTTTAAAAAAAATTACGCTCATCCATCAATGCGGCGGGACTTAAGCGTTTTCCTAGTTGCGTTACCACGTCGTTCTTGAAAGGCACAACAAAACTAGATTGATATCTTTCATGTGTAATGAGGATATGCCCATGCGAATACAGTTTGTACAATAATCGGCTTTAGATTTTCTTACGTGAATATACAATTAACGTTCTGATTTTTTTGGGTGTAGTGCCCACAATGTTCACCATTTGTATTTGATTATATCGACACTTAACTATCACACCCAATAATAAATATAACTACCAAATAGACCGAATTCATGACGCCGTCTCCAATGCTCATTTGGTAAGAGCATCCGCCCCGATCGCCCGGACAGCGGGAGACCGGCCGGGGTTCTATTCCCAAGTGGAGACAATTTTAATGCAATATATTAAGATATTTCGTATTGACAGTCGTGTAAATTAAACACAGAACGACTCCAAACTGGAACACTATTTTTACTTTCCATTTTTAAATGGCCTTGCGCAATTGAGTCCGAGTATTTTGTGACGTGGATACTCCAGCTCGCGCAAAAAGAAAACGCGCGGATAGAACCGAATGATCCGGGTTCGACTCAAAAACGAGTAATTTTTAAATTTAATTCTTTGTCTGTTATAATTCGACACGTATCATATACTAGGCTAACAAAGATTGCGATCCGTTACATGCTATAAAGTAAATATGTTTTCACATCATGTGCGAGGCGTAAATCCTAATATGAACTGATGACCGTTGCAGATCATACTATAATTTAGCATTTTCCATCGAATTTATATCGTATGCACGATTATGATTATGCTGTGTACGTTTCTTATTGGGCTCAGCGTGAAAAATAAAATGGTTGATTCAAGCTTAACAGCTTACACAAATAACATAATGTCTTACTGTTGCCGTGTTCATAGCAAACAGTAAACATGTATTATGCATTGAGTGGTGTTCTGCATTAGCTGAACAGTTTTACTCTGTGGCCAATGAAATTGTTATTTCGAACATAAATAACCATTCTGTCACTAAAACAGTCGTATCGCCAGAGTGCGCCACTTGCTGGGGCTGAAAAGGCCTAAAATAGCGGCAAAACATGCATTCGTAGTTCAGTAGTTTAGCGGTAACTACTCACCAAGATTTTGCTATTTTTTTTTTTATTTTGAAGATAAATGTTGAAATTAGGACTTGTGTGATGTACATTTTCCATAAAAAGTTTTGTAATTTTTTTATAAAGCTCTAAAGTGAAGGTAAATTTTCAAAATATTGTCCAAGTCTGCAATTTTTTATAAGCCCATTTTATATACAATTTTGAAAATCGACATCACACAAGTCCTAGTAAATTTTATCATGAAAAGAGTAAAAAAAAAATTATGCCGATATGACAATTGTGGGCCGAGTTCCAACTGAAATGCGGGGACACTGCATCGCGCCGATATTATAGCTACTCCTGTTCCCGGCGATGTAAAGAACCTAAGTTGTTTTAATGACTAATGGCGAAAACCAGAAGTCTCTAACTTGAAGCAGAAGTTAATTGCACCTGTTTGAATAACAATAATTTAGATGGGTGCGCGCGCATCCAAAATCGTGACGTAAAGATTGCGCACAGTCGAGTCTACTCCCCGACCTCAGATTACTGGTCAGCGCTGTAAAGAACTCTCTCTGTAGAAGAAGATATAGTGTTTAGACAAAAACCAAAAGCTTCATCGTATTCAGTGGTCTTTCCTCTACAAGAATGTTGCTAAAGTAAACCTTCTTGTAGAAAATAAAACATAGTTTTGGATATTTTATAAAACATGCTAAAAATGACAAATATATCGTACTTTCAGAGACCTTGAAAACAAGTAAAATTGACCAAATGTGAAAATATTTTGACACCCACATATAGCTGTAGGCATGCAAAAAAATAAAAAAAATATACAACATTATGATTCATTTCAAATATGCGTGTATTTGCGTGATATACTAATGCATGCTTTCGTTGAGAATTCACGCGCGACCGTCTTATGAAGGTAGCAGCCCCGTGGCACTCGCGATGCAACTTTTCAGAAAACATCAGACTCTTAGGTACTTGTTATGGTTACGTACCCACTGAAAATCAGTTCTATAACTGAGTGGGTAGACTCTAAATAAAATTTATTTATTTATTTAATTAATATTCGAAGTATGTATCTTGTAGCAGCGACTGATTGATAAGCAAGCGCGTTGGAGCTCTTTTTGTGTTGGGTGGGGGAGGGGGGGGGGGGAGGGTGAAGGGAACGCTTCTCTTTCTACGTACGTGCCTCGTCTGAAGCAATTGCAACTTGCAACGTTGCAAGTTGAGTTGAGGCTATAAGTGAAAAACTACACGATATCATAGTTACTTAGTTATTAGGGTTCACGATATCATAAAACTTGCATCTGTATGCGGGATATGAAATAAATTATAAAACCATGGTTCAAGTATCCTAATACCATGGTATAAACCACTGAATGAACTCAACCCGCATACGAGACAGCTGTGAGCCGATACCTTATGGTTATGAACGGCTACATAGACTACACGTGCTGACAAAATGATGTTTTCTAAATGGGTAGTATATCCTCTGCAACTTGATCGCGGACGGCTCGTCGCTGGAAGCGTCGAAGTTTGCTGAAAACATCCTATCATATATTATTTGCAATCTTGAACACGTTTGCTTCGATTTCAGTGTAGTTTTTTTTTATTTTTTTGCATGCCTACTGCTATATTATGTGGGTGTCAAAATATTTTCACATTTGATCAATTTTACTTGTTTTCAAGGTCTCTGAAAGTACGATATATTTGTCGTTTTTAGCATGTTTTATAAAATATCCAAAACTAAGTTTTATTTTCTACAAGAAGGTTTACTTTAGCAACATTCTTGTAAAGGAAGACCACTGAATACGATGAAGCTTTTGGTTTTTGTCTAAACACTATATCTTCTTCTACAGAGAGAGTTCTTTACAGCGCTGACCAGTAATCTGAGGTCGGGGAGTAGACTCGACTGTGCGCAATCTTTACGTCACGATTTTGGATGCGCGCGCACCCACCTAAATTATTGTTATTCAAACAGGTGCAATTAACTTCTGCTTCAAGTTAGAGACTTCTGGTTTTCGCCATTAGTCATTAAAACAACTTAGGTTCTTTACATCGCCGGGAAATCCCAGGGTTGTGATGTCCTTTAATGCATTGTGTGTAATGTTACTATTTCAAATATTTACTAAACTGTAGTTCATTGTTGTGTCTGCATCTATGTAATTAGATTTATTTAGTTGTCCTTGTCCTCCTTTGTAAATCAGTTTTATAACTGAATAGGATAGACGTTAAATAAATAAATAAATAAATAAATAAATAAATAAATAAATAAATAAATAAAAATAAATAAAAATAAATAAATAAACGCGATATATTTTATGCACATTGACAAAAGGTGTACGTAGGTAAATCAAACAAACCTAATATTATTCACTCCGATTATATATAATAATCAACACTTAGGGCCTAGATAGATGGACACGACGTCGACACCCTCGCACTTATCAATGCTGCAAAGGTGGCATTAGAAACCAAAATAGTGCAACGCTCTTTGGTGGAATCTGTTCACTTTTGGTCGCAAAGGTTTTTATTTCGATCATCTCCCATTTTATATCCCTAAGGTGCAAAGAAATAACCCATACTTTCTCAGATGCCATAAAGCTTGGTGCGAAGAGCAGCAGGTCTAAAGGAGCTGACTGCACAGCGCACTGTAAATTGTAAGTGCACACTTCGCTACGAACATGTCTTATCAAAGAATTATCGTCGTTTAGATACGATGGCAATTGCTCTCATCGTCGGCTGTGCTATGCAACTATAAATTGTATATTGCTATTTTGAAAAGCGAAAACAACTGTAATCTGTACGAATTTATGATAAATAGTAAACTCTTCGCGTTTTTATTTTTGGAAATCTGCTTCTACTAAAACATTCTGGTTTCTCATTCTCAGCCATGGCCAACTTATATAAATACATCGAGACAAATTCACATTGACAACATCAAATGAACCGCAGGTCTGTGGGCTGTTGATTGTGAAGTAATATACATTACAAAGGCATGTAGAGTAAGAAATATTCTAAAAAGAAGCTCGCTTTCCATGATTATCTGCCCAGGCATGATTGCGGTTGCGGGAAGGAAAATGGCAATGGGTATAATTAAATTTTTAATAGAAAGGCAATGGGCGTTTCGTGGGAGGGTCGGTAGGAGGGCCAGATCGGCCCCCCTTGCAATCTACTACTATAGCATTACACACATGTTTTCTTTAATTATAATGTGAGAGGAGAGACTATAGCGATAATGCGTTTCATTTCACACTTTGTGTGTTTTTACTTGAATTGCCAAATATGAATACAGCTTGTAGGCCTACTATTATTAAACATGCTGAACCCAGAACTTCCGGTTTAATAAACTCCTGCCAAGCGGCTTACCAAACTTAGCTTGTGCACGTATTGCGTTCGTAAGATTATCGTTATAGCACGCTGCACATGCATCAATAAAGGCCGAAAAAGCTTTTATTTTATCTATTTCAGTTGATCGTAAAGCGACTTGAACAAGTGAATATTGTAAAATTTTTTTTAACATTTAGTGTTCCAGCCCCCCCCCCCCAACTCCGGGCGCTCATGCCTTGCAAGTTGCAAGTGTAATGCAATAAGGTAGTCGGGGCTTTAGTCAAGTGAGTAAATGCAAAGTTGCAACCCAACAAAGGAGAAGCTGACGATATGAAGGTGTGGTTGTGGTGGAGAGTGTTGGTTAGGGGGGGGGGGGCATCGCGACAAGCCCAACTACACTGAGCTTGTCTGGAGTCGAAGTGAGCATTCCTTTCCTATCGTGTCTCTTTGTGACTCTTGTCTTGTATCGCTTCGTCTCATCAACCACTTAGCTTTTTACAACGTTTCTGTTCCTAACAAGCAGATTAGACCGATTCTTCGAAGTCCAAATACGAAGTTAAAAAAAGGGTATTATTATTTCTGTGGATTATAATGCATGGTTGATGTTAGAAACAGAACATAACCAAAACACACTAACAGATGCAGGCGTAGAAGAGACAGGGGGGCCTCTGCCCAAGAAAAAGGTTAGTTAATGCCATTTCCCATTTACTATTTTTTTTAAATTTAATTAAAGAATAAATATTTTTTAAACATTCAACAAATAGAATTGCACGCAATGGGCGATTCAGAATTTCGACGCACCTCCGTCTTAAAAGTGCATGGAGTGAAAAACTTCGGGAGTGTGGGACATTCAATGTCGGTTAAAAAAATCAATGTTTTATTATATTATCTCATTACAAATTATGGCCTGCAAAACAAAGTGATTTAAAAGAGTATATAACTTTTTTGTAAACATCACTTATTTTTACATAGTATTACCAGAGTCGATAAAGAAGTTTCCCCGTTGGGGAGGTCCTCCAACTCCCTATACCGCCCTGGGTTAAATAAAAAGTCGGTTTTTGGCGTGGGAATCTAACGTTCCGCGCGACTCTGTGTGACGATTGATGGAACTACTTCAATAAAAGTACGTCACTTTTCTACTAGTAGTTAACAGTCGATGACGACAAATGGCGGAAACGTCAAAATATTAAATACGATCGAATGTTGGCGAATGTTTTGGCATAAAGCAAACTCTCTTTATTAATGAGGATATTTCTGATGGAGTAGACCTAAGCTTAGGAGCTAGGCCGACAATATGTATTGTTCAAGATTTCGATTTGAGTGCCTAGGGCGTACTTACGTCTGAAAACTGTATTGTGGCCTTGGGCCTAGGCTACACTTACGTCCGTTAGGCTTGAACAAGGCATATCTCAAATTATTTCGCACGAAAATGTCACTGACGCCTGCGCAACACTTTAAAGTACAAAAATAAATCAAAAGTAAATCGTTTTAAAAGACTATGGCCCAGGGCTAATATGATTGAAATTAAATTGAAGTTTGACGTTTCGTCTGTTGTTTGTTGATTTCAGCGTCACTGCACATCGATAATCTACTGACCGTATTTAGCGTGCAGTGCTTTTATTAGTTTCACATTGGAGCCGCTCTCAGCGCGCAGGACGTTAGATTCCGTTTTGACTTGGGAGATAGGGGACCTCCCCAAAGGGGGAAAACTTCTTTATCGACTCTGGTATTACACTCTGTACACAACTTACATTCGGTACATAGACGGTATATCAAAATTTGACGATTTTATTTCAATTTAGATTTTAATCCATTCTAAATGTTTATTTCGATAATATTATGTTGATTTAATTAATGAAAACAATGTACACAATAAAACAATGAACACAAACATTCATTGATTGCTTTTCCACTATAGCGTCGTCAGCTCTAATGCCGTATTATTCCGTACTGTGTTATTCCAACCTCGTTGGCATTTTATCTTTTTACCGATGTTTGTTGACTGTCAAATAACACTTTTTGACCGCACACATTTCTGGACATACGCAATTCAAAGTTGTTCTGTGGAATCATCGAACAACTCAACTTCATCAATATTCATGCCAATAAGCCAACGTTGATTCTTATCAAACTTCCATTGTTTCTCCCTCGTTTGAAAATATTCGATGATAATGTCAACCACCCAAACAAAATATATGCATAGCGCGTGTGTATCATTCAACACAAAAGGCGTAAATTGCCTGCCCGTGACATTTCATTTGTCCGACCCGACCCTTCATCTTGCCCCCCACCCCCTCACTGGTCGCTGCGGACGTGATAAAGTAATTGTCCGCTAAGCTAACACGTCCGCTGGCCGCAGTATGTTGATGTCATTATACTCGGCGCATATAACGTACGTGCGGTCAATAGAAGGAGGAAACTTCATCCACCAGTCTTTACATTTCAACCAGACAAATATAAATAATTAAACAAATCGATATGATTCAATAACAATAGAGCGAAATGAATAAACGGTCAATTGACATTCTTCAACGCTGAACGCATTGGCGTAACTAAGTCTATAACCCTTATTTTTTGGGGGGGACGAACAATTTTGTAACCTTAAAAGATCAATGGTATGTCGATATAGTCATTGTCATCCAAAAATAATTTATGGTCAACTTTCTTTCCTGGGTAAAGAATTTTACATGATTGTGTACAATGGGGGTCTGGGGGGAGGGCCCCCAGCCCCCAGCTAATGCGGGTGATTTTATTTCGAGTGAGAATGTATGAAAAAATTGCAAAATAAGAAAAATATTTTTTTCGTCATTTTCTATATAAAATCAATAAATACCACATCAAATTTAAATTGTGCCGTCCCTCCCTCTCCCCCGTAGTTACGCCGCTGGGTGACGCATTGCGTGGAACTGTCTTTATTTCTTGTTGAATGAGCGAAGCGAAGACTTCAATTTCACTTACCCTGAGAAAAATAGCTCGGGTGTTTTAATTTTTGTTTTCAATAATTGTTTGTTTTTGTCTGTTTGTTTGCTCTCTATACCGGGCATTTTCAGGGGACCTTCGAAATCTCTGAACTTAGATCTGCCAAGTTTTTGGGTTTACAATCGAAGAAATATGTCTCATTGAATATCGTACTCCTTTGCGATTTCCCGATTTTTACTGTGATGTTTTCGTGATATTTGGCCCGCGACGGGGGGACAATCGAAGAAATATTTTCTCATATAAATCGTACTTTTAGGGCAAAGAACAGAAACAAAACAATCAACCATAAAAGTTCGACCATCCTGGACAAAGCGTTCGCGATGTGTAATAGTGTAAATTATTCTGTTTCCCTCCCAACAAAACTCGTACCACATAAAATAAAATCGTAATAAAAAGTTGTGTTATTCAGAAAGAAATTGTATTTTTTATGCATGAGTCAATGTTTCAATCTTCCTTCCTGAACATTTTTAAAAATTACAGTTGGCACCTTCTGCCATCATGCTACCGAGTTAGTGTAAATTATTCTGTTTCCCTCCCAACAAAACTCGTACCACATTCTTCCCATCACCCATCACCATCGCGAATTACTTTGCGATTATCTCCATTTTCACATCTAATATAATATTTTCCTCAACATTGTAGGATCGTAAACAAGCTGCCACATTTCCAAAGCAATATCCGGCCATATAACCGCCAACGTTCTGACATGTCTGTGCAATACTTCTCTGATATAGTGTCATAGAAAAGTGTGACTCCGAGTTCCCAATAAAGCTTTCAGTATCATTGGATTTGAGCTTTGAGCTTTCCATTCCATCTGAAATGCAATACGCGAAGATAAAAACACACACTACGAATCGCAGACACAATTTCCCCGTATACACTGAAGGAACAGAAATAAATAATGTATATGTATGGACGGGGAACAAGGAGAATACATAAATATGAAACAAGATCTCATAATAAACGCTTGCAAAATGTATACAATGTTACTGTACATAAAGATACATTGCTTTATGCAGTGACAAATAAATGCATAGTGTCGCCTCTATTTGGACATTTTGTAGCTTTCTATTTACGGATGGAATCTAATAAAAATGGTGAATCTGAATGTCATGAAGGAAAAGCGGCGAACGAAACGATTTAACATTTCAAATGTTTACTTTATGCGCAGTTACACAGGAAATAAATATTGCCTCATGTCATGATTTGATTTTGTGAATACTTCGCGGATAGTAACGCAATCATTACATTGTTTTTTTTTGCAATAGGTGCGATTCTCTTCGTAATTCGTATTCATTGTACCAGCACCCATTACAATAAGTATCAACACCATTTATCATTGTTTTATTGTTAAATGTACACAGCATTATTCAATTATAATAATATACGTCTCTACGCATGCAAGTTACGTAGACTATTTCAGTAATAAAATGTGCATAAAACATTTAAAAATCATTACATTGGATGTTGGTGAATTTCAGATTTTTTTTTTCAGGTTTAAAAGGCTTATTTGTTTATGTAACGTTTATCCTTTTTAGTTATGAAAACTGTGTTACGAAGGAGAACGATAAATAAAACTAAGACCTTCATAAGCCTGACATACGACATCAAAACTGCCGTTGTTATAGATCTTTAGAAAGAGACCAAAGTTGAAAATATCAACTCGAAAAATAAATCAACCCTTCATAAAGACTGTTGAGTATTCATAATATTCAAATGAATTGTATATACACACGGTGCACAACAGTCCTATAAGTGAATTATCTCCAGTCCTCGCCCCACACCAACCAACCACACGCGAACACATTGCTTCAATCCATCACCGCGCGTGTAGCGGTCGAGAACAAAGGCAGACGAAATTATTGGTTGTGTGACAGACTGGCTGCTTTCGATATCTAGCTTGTGGCGGGGGGGCAACCCCCCCCCCCTTTCCAGGTCGGATCTGTTAAATCATCGCATTTAGAACAACTGACCGCTGCAATTGCGAGTGATTTGAATTGAGAATCCTTCGCTTCGCTTTAGTTCGGCTTTAGTAAGGGGTGCGATAATCCTCCTCCCCCTCCCCCTCCCCCACCCCCACCCGGAACACAATTACCGGGAGAAAGCGAACGATCGAGTAACTTCACGTCTTCTCTCACCCCCGCCCGCTTCATTCATTACCTCTCATTTCATCCCCCACTCCCACCCCTGCCCCCCAGAGAGGGAGGGGCAGATTAATGTTTTGTTTAATAAAACCCCACAGCCGTTATTTTATTCTCTTTCTAACGTTTCTCTTCACGCAGCCCTATTATTTCGTTACTGTCAATTTTTTTTTTACATAAAACATTATTATCTGTTTGCTAGCTTCGATATTATTCGAAAGTCTTTTGACATTTCCAACACAAAGTTCTACTCTTTGGCTAATAAAAAGCCGGTACATGTTTTGGCCTCCGTGTCTAACAGGCTTGCACAGTGTCTTCTTTCTCTCTTTACTTCGCTCACAAGGATTATATGCTATTTCTTTTTCCTTTTCTACTGTACAAAGTTGCTTATTCCCTCTCTGTCGCTCGCTGGCTGTGTGCTAACTTCTTTGTTGTGCTTACGAAGGGCGGGCGGGCGAGCGCGGCGTGCAGCGGATTTGAGCGGGACGGCGGGGGAGGGGGGGGGGGGATTATTGATCTCCTGCCGCGACCACACCCTAAACTAAGCAAGCCGCCACGGGTAGCGAGGAGCGCCCCCCCGAGTCCTTTTCATTTTGTCTTCTCTCTTCCAAACAGATGTTACTGCAATCCGCACTTGCATATACATACGTGTACACTTTGCTTGCAATCGACAAAAACGACTAACCAATAATATTTAATTTACGTTGGTAAATTTCCAAAGAGAAAAATAAATGAATATCCTTTGTTATCGTTTCATGAGTTTATCGAACAATAATAATTCCCAACGCGGCGCAGCAAAACGTGAAACAAAGAGCGCTCGGCGATGAATTCATCGGCGTTTTGCATCATAACCGCTACATTGTGTTTTCATTAACAAAACAAATAAATTCAATTGATTTTCATCACGGTGTTCGCATTTATATATCCCGTTTAATAAAGTGATGTGCTATTATAATTTACATTGGTAGTAAAGGTCATATTTGCTGAATACATAAGTAAATTGAATTACTCGACTCAATATAAACACTTCATAGTGTATATTGCCAACTGGTAATATTAAATAATTGTTCGAATCTAGTAAAACCGGTTATGATTATCATCTGAGAATTCATAATTATAGAGGTAGTAAATTGTACACTGAATCAAATCATTTTATACATTATCGCATACATTTATTTCTATTAATTTCTTTGTGATTATTCACGCACAAAAAATAATAAGAAATATATAAACAGCAAGTTACAACTTTAGAATAATCGATCATTGATTTGATTGCTGTCAAGTGTCGACTTTATCTATCGGTTTAGCTATCTCTACCTGACGAATGAATGAAAGCACTCGATAATCTGAATATTACGGGCTGGACTCCCTCCAGAAGAAGTGCAAGGAGTTTCTAGGCCGTTTGTCCTCCGTTCAAGGCCAAGACAAGATCGTCTACGCACTATGACAACATTCAAAATAAAATTTAAACAAACACACTTTGGAAATGCATGCGAAAATGTTTACTACTTGTGATTAGTCAAGATTTAGTATAACTACTTCGAATTGAAAAAAGCTATTTGGTTCCGCCTCCTGGAATATCGTATAATAGAGACGCTTAGGGACGCTGATTTTCTTGTTCTTCTTGTTTATTTATTTATTATTTATTTATTTATTTTGGTCTCTGTTGAGATCTAGGTCTTGTCCTAGTTACACAGATTGTGCACTCCAGCTTCCGGATAATAATAATGATACTTGACTTGACAGTTTGTTAATGTTGCAAGAAGATATAAAATACAGTGTTCACAGTTTGTCATTTGCATGATAAGATTAGTTTATCCCCCCAACCCCCTCCCTTCATTTCCTTTGATTTAATTAATGTTTTTTTTTTAAATTTCACTTGAGTTTGTGAATGTATTGTAATTCATATTTATGTGTAACTGTGTTTATGTATTATTGTTTTTACTGTTGTAGCTGCAATTTGTAACTATTGTAATGTATGTATGCATCAATGGACTGAAATAAAATAAAACAAACTAAACTAAACTAAACTAAACTAACCTAAACTAAACTAAAATTAACTGCTTCTCCACACCCGCAATCCACCGACATTAGACGATAGACGTAGGTCCGTAGGTTCCGGTACCTTAGTATTTTTGATGCCCTTACTCGAATCTTTATCTGAATTGTATTAGATTAGATAACCTACTTCTAGCCTACAATCAACAACAATAGCAATTATAATACGC
Organism: Sweltsa coloradensis; assembly: GCA_024449915.1. NCBI lineage: Eukaryota > Metazoa > Arthropoda > Insecta > Plecoptera > Chloroperlidae > Sweltsa > Sweltsa coloradensis. The sequence goes on from JAMZAV010002950.1 coordinate 12,160, forward strand.
CTATCGCACCTCGTCAATCAATGTGTCGATGACTCTTGGATACACATCGATATGAGAGATTGAAGCTATAAGTCGAATCTTGATTATATAAAATTGCAATGAACTTGCAAAATAACGTTGTGATATAGTAAAAACGTTAAAAAAATGGATGATTTTGAGGAACCTCTTTTCTGGGAAACCAATATTTCAACATTATTAATTTGGTTGGGTAACAAAAATTTATTGAAGCTCCTCCATAATATTGTATCAGTTTTCTGTCCGTTTACGACCGATTGACAATTATTGTGTGTGTACAGTGTTTACGTTGACCCTTGGGTCAGGTCAGAGAGTCGCGGCCATTGTTAAAACTAAAAGGTGCATTTTGTGTACTCGGCACCTCCACCAAGCGATTTCAAAACACGATAAGATTGTACTTTGTGTATTCTTCGTCAACATTCTGTTTTGTGGTCCCATACATGCTTCTTGTAATGTATATTTTTTTTTTTACTATTTTTTGTTCTTGGGATTTAGTTAGAATCATGAAGATGATGGTGAAACCAATGAAACTGTATATCTCGACGTTATCGGTTATATAGTTGGCAACACAAATACACAGACCGCGGGGTGCTGTTTTACCCCAGGGGAAGCCTCTTTGTCAGACCCGTGCGGTATATAAATATTATCGTTCCATAGTTTGTACTGGGTAATTCTTTCTATTTATTTTTGATGGCCGGCTTTTGTTATTTTCATTTGGTTTGGTGTGTTTGTTTTTGTTATTGTTTTATTTTCAGTTTGTAATTCAATCTCTTGATAAAGAATCTCCACTGTTAGTCTGTTAGTTCCGAAACATTGAGTGGTGTGGTAATTAAAATCAACGAGTGGCTTAAACCGTAAAAACATATAATTTTTAAAATTCGTTCTAAATTCTGATATATATTTGTTATAGTACTTTAGACAGAAATTGTAAAAGTGACTACACCGGGGATCGAACCCGGAACCCTTGGCTTACCTGGCCATGCTCTTACCAACTGAGCTATGCAGCCACTTATTTAAAACAGTTGTCTAATTCTTGGTCTGTTTTGTACTCTGTGGTGTGTTTTGTACATTGTCTGAATATAAATAATATAGGATTCAAACAACAACACTAAATTATCGGTAAAATACTCACTTTCATCATGAAGGATATAATGTTATTACTATTATTTGCGTGTATATGTTGGCATGCAAACAGGAATTACAATGTACGAGGTCTTCACGTCGTCAGTGCTTGTCATTGAAAAAATAAAATACAAACTCAAACTCCCTTGTTGTATAATACAAAATAATGAAGGATGGAATCAACAGAGTCGCGAATATAAACTCTCACTCGCTACGCTCGCCCATATTATAAACATGAATGCAAATCAATGGGAGGCATTCACAGCCGCAGCAAGAATGCTGTAACATCAGCAATACCCCGTCTAGGACACAGATAAAAGCAAATTAATACCTACATGGATATAAATTCACGAGCATAAAAACTTGCAGTGTGAAGACAGGCTTGCATTTCGCTTTTCTTTGTTCTCTCTCTCTCTCTCCCCCAGCGGCAGCGTCGAGAGAGAGGAGAGAGAGAGAGAGAGAGAGAGAACAGGCATTACCTTTCAGCATCAACCAAGGCAATCTCCGACTCCGAGTCGGAGGTAAACCTTTTACCGCCTCTAATTTCGTCCCATTATATTATCCCATTCTTCATTTTAATTCATCTTCTTGATACCAAAGCCACAACTAACAACACTTTAGCTGTGTAATTCAGAGTATACGATAACTCTACTCAATTCCCACTTGAATCAAACTGAAAACATCATCTAGAATCCAGATTGTAAGAAATATAACTATCTAATATTTGAAGTGAGCTTGATAAGCTGTGATAGATCTAACAAGAATCTGTGTCATAGAAGTAAACTTTTTCCTGGGACACAACACAATATTAATAAATAATAAGTTCACAAATACTTATACGGACTAATCATCATATCATTTTCCATATCATTTTCGTGGGATATGGTCCTGCTTTACAATGACACTCAAACAACTTCACTCCCGCCAAGAGAACACGCAGAAATCAGAAGGAACAATTTTCACAAGTTTTTCCACGATCAAAAGGCGAATCTATTGGTAGAATTGAAATTGGATGGATGGATGGAAAATTGAAAACTGAAAAGTTTCCTAAGAAAAAAATATAGGAAAGACAAACAAAACTCTCTTGTAACACAATTGCCACATGGACTAAGAAGTGACTTAACAATATTGTAAAAGGTGGATTTAAAATTAAAATATATTATTACATCACTATATTTACAAACTAGAAGTGTTGCTCACAAAGGAATCTTTCAATGAAAATAAACAAAAACAAGTCCACTCTGAAGTCCACTTGAAAAGTGGAATTCTGCCGTTCTAGTACTTGATAAAACAATAGTCCAACAAACAACACAACTAACCAGACAAACAAACAAACAAAACGTTAAAAATTTGAGCTGTGGTCGCGAACCAAAAACTGTCGGGGACATCAGAAACCCCGACGACACACACAACACCGCACCACGCCACACGCACCCCCAAACGAGCGGGGAATCGCGTGGTTCGCCATTCCTTTTATTTGAACGTAAAGCAGAATCCAAATTTTGTTTTACTAACTCCAAGCAACCAATTAGTCGTACAAGGAATGTTACGTTGGTACCTACAAAAGATTTAAAAACAATCTTCGTAGCAAAATTTTGTACGACGTATTTTGTCTCTAGTCGTTGGTGTTTAAAAAACGGGTGTATTTTTTATACCCCGGGTTTTTTAATAATCAAACACACCCGAAGAAGATATGTTTGCTTGCGGAATTACATACCAATATGCGAGATGTTCAAAGGAATTAATGTCAAATTATGTGTTTATTCCACTCGAAATAAGACACGTTCTTGGCAAGAGAATGTTGGCAATTCACCCATGAAATGTGTGGCATTCGTTTGCTAAAGAATTTCGAGTTTCGACATATTGAAGGGAATTCTAGCTGGTGGTCATAACACCATGTCTGTAGCATTAATTAGCTAGTAGGAATATCAAATTAACGATAGCAGGATGATTATTATGTAGAGGAGCAACAAAAATGAAGTTAATTACTTGCGTCAAGGGACGTTCGTTAGCATCATTTCATCTTTTCTCATGAGAACCTCTCTTCGCAGTTTAGACGATATAATTGGCTAAGTGTGTAGCTCATAAAGTGGTTGCCACGTCACGGCAGACGAGGAGAAAGAATGTGCGACCTAATGGTCAAACATATAAATTGTCTCGTTTATTCAAGTGTGCTGCGCTTGAAAACCAGCTAATAGCGGGGAGGGGGGCCCGACACTTACAAAGGGTTGCTGTTGGTCGAGCGCGGGTTTGGGGGTGGGGGGTTGCCCCCAAAAAGGGGGGGTGGGGGGGGTGGGACGGGGGGAGAAGGGCAGTTGCCAAAAACATGTAAATAAATTTGGGCCCACCCAAACAAAAAATTTGGGTTTTTTTTGTGAAGTCGAGTCGAGGAATGGATAATTAAAAAGGGCTTAGAAGTGAAATGTTGACATGTTTTCGATTATTGATGGTGTAAATCGAGGTGGAAGATACATTTTTATTCCATCAATTCAGATTGATAAATGACGCTGTTTTTTTCAAACGAAATGACGTTATTCTAGGGTCATTGATATCGAGGTTATGAAAACCGCTGGCTCGGTCGTCCCATGTACAGACAGATAAAAAGTTTTCGCTTACAGAGTTATCACAAGAGTCCATGCAAATGTTTTGGAAATCAAACGCCGTGCATTGCAGTCCTGTATCATTTGATGTGAAGCGGCAAATAAGAGGAGAGGTTGTATTACACGTTATACAGTTGAAGATGAAATGCTTTTTTTTAGTCGCTTTTCTCGACCAGATAAAGTAGTGCTCTTCAAAATCTAAAGCCGTATTATGCTTGGCTAGTCGCGCGAGAACGCAACATGGCGGCTGCTCAATCGAGTCCACGAGCCGTACCGTGTCGAGCCGCATCGCGGAGCAAAGCCGAGCGCGCTGTTCGTTCGGTTTGCCCATGTGTACAAACCGTCGGGTGGTGAGTGCTATCTGGGAAATTTTCCCACTCTGCCCGCAAAAACAAGGTTTACGCCCAATTAAATTTTAACAAAAATTTTCGAGTGACTGCCTATAATTTTTTACCAAAGGAAAGGGAATAATTTATTTTATAAAACTGGTAATTTTACTAAAAAATACGCTCATACGTGTTCGTTGTATTTGAAAATTTCAAGTGTGTTTAGCAGTGTTTTTTCAAGTTTGTGTTCCGTAGATCGTATTTTGTCGCACGTATATTTACGTAAACAAGCAGTGAATGGTTTTGTGTTTTTGTTCATTGTGTTGTCTGAAGGCAAAGCTTTGAGCGGCCATATCTAGTTGGTCGGTGCGCTTTATAACGCAGTCCCTTTGTTCTCTTGATTCTTCTAAGATAGGTGTTAATCCGATCTGAAGGCGTCGAACGGGAAAATAATAACCAAGCAATAATATTATTACATCGAGTATTGTGTCAAGTGAAATACAGATCTAGTCTAATCGGTGACGTGTGCGGTGCGCAGACAAAGGAATGTAGCATCTCTCTCGACAAGCTACGATTTGAGTGTATTGCGTAGTAGTGAGTTCGTTTACTTGTTATCGAAGTGCGTGTTGAGTGTATGTGTGTGTGGAAAATTCCAAAGTGCAGTTACCAGTCGATGGTCGATGTTGTTTCCCTAGCGAATGGGCCCGTAATGGTAGTTTCAGTCAACGCTTGTCGGCAACTACATGAGAGAGGGCATTCGGCAACGTGTCCGACTGGGAAGAAGCGACTCCCCATCTTTATATTCTTCTTCAGGAGCAGTTGAGGCTGTGGATAAGACCTTTGCTAAGAGGGTAAGTGAATTGTTTGTTTGTTTGATTCATTGTTCCGACATGTCTGTCGCCTAGGACCACAGGAGGCGGAATGCGTGCGACGACCAAACCCTTGGGGATATTAATGTTCGATCGGGGGGGAGTGAGAGAGGGAAGCCATTTTGTTGAGTGGTTTAAATCCTCAAAAAATGATCGAAGAAAAAAAAACTCTTTTTGATTGGGCCGTTGGGGGTGCTCGCCGAAACTCTATCCCCTTCCCGAGGGTCCGGGGCGTTTTATCCGTAGAAACACTTTCGTCAACGTACTTTCACCTTCTCCTAATTACATTTCAATCCACGCGCGTGTCGCACCGATAACAATCCCTCGCTTACGTAACAACGTATCCACAAAGTACACCCGACTTGTTTGATTAGTATTTTCATCTCCACAGGCCGATGGGCACAGACAATGGACTGGTTTACATGTCGTCGCATCGCATGCACACACATCCGCTCTCGCTCTCGCGCCCCCTGCGTGAAAGCGTGTGTGTGTGTTCGTGTACTGGGCGCCACGGGCGCGACAATTTTCCCCACGATTTAAAAAAAAAGCATGTTCATTTCACTCTTCATTGCTTTCCTGTTATTTTGTTACAAAAGTGAATTAATGTCGAATATGACCTTATATCATTATTATCACCGATAAACCTATTCATTACAGCAATGTTGATGGGATTTGCATACTGCCTGAACACTGTACACCGTTAATTATTAGTTCATTGAATTGAGTCTGTTCTGACGTAGGACGGCATTAGTTTATACTCTCTAACCCTTTGAGATTTATAGTTGTTGTTTCCCAAAAAAATTTAAACCCTTCATTGGATCCTGTTTGAGGAAGGGGCCCCGCCCCTGCAGGTTCAAAGCCCTTCCCGGGTTTTATGCAAGGTTGTGTTTTGAAAGCATTCTTTGTGTCTCACAAAATTTGAGTTTATATGTGTTTGGCAAAGAAAGTTACGCGACGGTGTAGGCTCAAAAAAAATTTCCACATTATTCTATTTTTTAATATTTGTAAATGCCACTTTTTTGTTTTGATGAATGACCTTTGCTGGCAACCTCCACCCCTTGGCAGCTACTTCCTCATGGTTTTATTTTATTGCTAAGTGAAGTAAGTGGCTTTTAAAACGTAACGTACTGTTTTTACGAGCTTTGTGCGTCTCAGCTTACACTGTTAATATTGCGTAGCGAATTACTTCGCATTGTAGTCGTATTCAGTTGCGCCAATCACAACTAAGTAACAGAGTGTAACACGGATCTCGCAGAGTCGAAGCGTAGCGTACACAATGTCGCACACAAGTCACAAACAACAACAGTTACGACATCATCGCGAATCTCGATCAACATATCGGTCTTCACTGCGCATTTTCGCTCTCTCAACACTCTTGTAACCGTCCCTTGAGACATATGATTAGGATGAAAGTAAGAAACGTGTGGAAGATACAAAGATTAGTGTCGTAACGTGTCGAGACCCGCGAAATAACTCGTGTACAAGTACAAACAACACCTCATAAGTCATAAGTAGAGGTACTGTACGTGAAAATAGAGTTATGTGAATAGATGCTAACAAGTACAAACAACACCTCATAAGTAGAGGTACGTGAAAATAGCGTTATATAATAGATGCTAACAAGTACAAACAACACCTCATAAGTAGAGGTACGTGAAAATAGCGAAATGTGAATAGATACTTCAAAGCGCTATTTTTTGTTTCACGTTTAAAACTATAGCCTACGGTTTTCTAGTCTATTTTATTTTATTTTACCGAGTTATTTGTTTGTACACATTTTTATTCTGTTTATATTAATTTAACTTTGATGACATAGGCTAATTTCGAAATAAAAATCTTGAATGGTCCCAATCGTTTTTTCCCCTTCTCTCCCCCCCCCCCCCCGGGCCCCCGAGAATATTCCTCTAAAAGCACTCTCGTTATTCTGTCATTAAACTTCAACTCAACACATCTGTTCAATACAATGCCTTCATATTCTTCTGCAAACTTGACGGCCCTTTTCTTTCAATCCTTCCACAATGCAAACTAAGTGGTTTGCTTGCTCTGATAAACGCAGGAAAATAAAAGAGTATCGATCGCCCCCCGCTCCGTGACATAACGAAGATTCAGGGTAGATCCCCGTTGTAAGCCCCCCCCCCAAGCACCGCTTCTTTTCCCCCCCCCCCCCCCCCCCCCCGGAGTTGGAAGATAGTGACGGGCTAATCCTTACGGATGACCCTCGGATCATAGACACAGAAGTGGAGTGACACGTCTTCAAATGTTAGTAGAACGGTGGGTGGGTGGGGTCACGAGGGGGTGTTCTATCTCTTGTTGACGGGTGGGTGGGTGGGCGGTTTACGACGTTTACGACGCCGTTGCGCGGAGGATGTTACATGACAAAGTTCGTCAAATACTCAATTTGATCGCTGGTACCTACTCAGTTTTTCTGAGAAACACATGAATAATACACAGGTTATTTCCATAGGTAAAATCGACATTCCTGGTTGCAAAATTCAATTTACGAGACAAAATATTTATGCTCACTATTCTTTGCAGAAACTAATGTTTTTACCAATTATTATGACCTAGTCCTAGAGGAAGTAAAACAATAATTATTACAGGCGATGTAAAATGTGATTGCGAAAGGCAGATGTAACAAGGAACTTATCTACTAGGGTACACCAACAGTTTGATGCTGAATATAAATAAACACACCCACTCTGATCAACCTAATTCGAAAGCCAAGATAATGTGTCACAAATGATGTCTGGACATCGTCAGGCTTTAGAATACACTTTAGAATACCCATCAAACGTGCATTACCCAACATAATGAATTACACTTCGTTCCCTCAAATGTAAACGACTAATGAAATCGTTATTAATTCTCATTTCGTGCTTTATCCAGTAGAATAGCTTGAAGCGGATGCCGCCAAGTTGAGCCGAGTGCCAACGCGACGTTGAACTGAACAAATTAACTCTAATTGCGTCGCGAAGTCAGATGTGATGCTGCTTGTACTCGTCGAGTCGTCGTACTTGTCCTAGTTTTTGCGCTGGCTGGCTTGCTCTAATGCTAAGGGTGGGAGACTGGAGGCGAGTACGCTCCATATATCTCTGGCTAATGGTTATGTAAATCACTAATGTGAGGTTGTAGTAAAGCGCCCAGTTCTATTGTGTTCATGTACTTTAATTGCTTGTGGGCCTGCATATCTCGGAGGTAGTGCATTATGTGTTGTCAAAGCTAGATTTACGAACTCGTGAAAATGTTGACATTCATTGTAGTGACGGAATGGGGTGTGGATTTAATTAGGCTCTTAATGCACCTTTCACAATGGCTTAGGGTAAAATCCCTTCCCCCCGGGGACTCTATGTTTTTGCATACATCACACAACTAGCCCCTGATTGGCCAAATCTTGTTTCAAGGGTGTCGCCGTCAAGTAAAACTTTATTGACTATTGTGATGAAAAAGTTTTTTCTCATTTAAACTTAAATTGTGTTTATTTCTCGATTCGATAATTTAGTTAGTAACAGCGATCGAGATGGATTTTTTTAAATTTCCGAATTGTATTAATATTAAATTGTATTAAATAGCCATTAAAAATATACATATAATTAGGCATAGCCTATGTGTTCCTCCTATGCCTAGATACTGCATTATGATTTATATAGTAGGTACCGTAATATTATTTTGTTAATGTTTTAGGCTAGATTGTATAACTTGGAAAAAATGGTATTTAAAAAAAACTATGTAATGCCTTGGCCAGCACTGTTAAAAAAGTAAGCAAAGCAAAACACAGTAAATGTTGAGCTTGGCAGTAAAGTGAACTGAAATACGTCTCTTGTATTCCCCAGCGAGCACGCCATGCCCCGCTTTGTCGAGTCTCTCGCCGCTTCATACGTATTCATGACTCTAGTTGCCCCTGTCTCTGATTAACCTCTTTGCATATATTAGACACGTAGCCTCTCTTAGCACGATCGACGAGTAACGATTTCGAGTACCATCATCTTTGTTTGACACATTCCATGTCACAATGTGGGGATTTATTTATCTGCTTTGTTTGTTAGATTCCTTGGCAGTGTTTAAACTTTCGTTGCTAAACACTGGGAACATCTTGTGACATGACGATATTTGAATTCCCTGGGAAGTTACCAAGTATTGACATAGGACCTATCCTATTTGGTACCAGAGTTCGCCCTATGGTCAAGAAGTTTGTATTGATTATGGATTATTGATTATCGACCACACATAACTTTGGATGTGACTGGCCATGTATGATCTTACGTGATTTATTCATTATCATATCATTCAGGGCAGGGCGGCTCGTGCATATGCGCACATACGCACGCGCACCCCCAAAATTTTTTGCGACAAATAAATAAATTTCAAATCCAATCTCAATTTTCATTCCAATTCCAATTTTTCAATTTCAATTTTCAATTAATATTTTTTCATGGCTGGGCCAGAACATGCATATTCGGCAGTAGTAATTCTGCAGTCCGCTTTTCACCGACCGTCGCTAGCAATCCATTCATACTCGGAACTCGGCTCGAATCTCAAAACTTTCCTTGTGCGGAGACATTCTTACCATACTCCCATAAAGCTGCCCCCAGACGTTCAAACATTTCGTACAAGTTGCTTGACAACAGCCGTTTGACAAGCATGCTACTCCCCACACATGAACCGATGTGCGTGGACACAGCGGGGGGTTTACATCTGGCCAACCCTCATGAGACGCCATTCCTTGCGTTCGGAAGTACACAAAAAAGGATGTCTCCTTCATTATCCAAGCATAAAGTTGCGTGGCTATTGTTGGTGGCACAAACCTTCTCCTGAAGACGTGACTAATGATCTCTTTTCGTACGAAATGTTTGAGTAGCCCCCCAGACATTCAAACATGCTGTCAAGCGCGGTCAAAATATCAAAATGGTTTGAAAACTACGATTTGCTTGACAACACGCTGACACGCCCCCCCACACGTTCCAACTTGCTGTCAAACACGATGTTGTCAAGCAACTTTTACGAAATGTTTGAACGTGTGGGGGCCGCTTAAGAGCCATGCTTTAGTTTTGAAAACTACCTGGTTTTTTCAACGTGGTTTTTACAGCAAATGTTCTCACGAGCGTAGAGGCCTCCGCCTGGGGCAGGCCGGCCCGGGCCCGCCATCGAAGGGAGGGGGTGGGGTGGAGGTCTGTCAGTCGCCAGTCACAACGGTAACCTGTGTTTTCTTGTAATGTCGTGTGTTTGTGTTTCATCAGTGCCGTGTAGGTGTATGGATTTTGTTTTAAAACAATGAACATTGAGTGGTGAGCAGGGCGCGGGTCGACGGAGTGGAGATGGGAGAGAAAATCTTTGGGTATGAAATTTTACAATTTTACATACTATTATTTTACTTTAAAAACTTGTTTTATCAGTAGAGGGAATTTTATCTGTGACCACCTGAATATTGAAGTATATTACTATAAAACAGCATGTCGGTAAAGATAAAAGGAATTTGGCGAAGTCTAAAGCCGGCAGAACACACGGACAGGGATCGAACTCGCGTCTCATAAGGAGTTTTCATTGTAACAATTGCGTTCTGGTTTACCATTTTGAGGGCAAGATACTCCCTGAAATCACGTTTCAGGCCATCAAACATAATGCAGGTCCCAAAAAATTTTTCGCCTTCGGCGAAAGTGCCTCCGGCGGCTGGGGCTTCGCCCCAGACCCAGCTATTCCGCACCACCTCGTAACGCGGAATAATATTTGCATCTGTGCACCTCCACAATCTGGGCCCACGAGCCGCCCCTGATTCAGGGTTATAATTCCGGCTGACGATTCTACTCTGCACACATGCAGCTGTCCCTTCTTTTCTCACCCTTTTTCTTGAGGTCTCTTTCACTGTTAAAATTGCTCCCACTGTTCTAAAACATCCCAACATTATTTTGAACCATCGTTTTTACAACAAACGTGATAACAACAAACAAAACATTCCATTCGTTTGTTACTTCTGTGTTACATTGTTATTTTATTCATAAAACATAATAGGCCTAATGAATAATTCGTAGTTTGTTTGTACGGATTTGATTAGTGATTATTAGGCCTACACTGAAGCCTGAACCCATCCATGTGAACGAAGAGATCAATTACAATATTTAGTAACATACCGTAGGCCTACTTATAATATTGTAAAATTATGTTACACCTTATCCGCTAAAATTCTTGTTTATGTCAACAGTGAAAGAGTGTAGTGAACAAAAACGAAATCAATGACGGAATTAATCAAACCACTAGTTTTAAAGTTATCTGACAGTAACATCTTTATCTTGCTCAGCTCTTCCATCTGGTCTATCAATCAGACATAAGAATCCCATTCTAAAACAACGACTTGAGCCCTCTGCCCTGCAAAGTGTTGTTTATTTATTTGATTTGTTGCCGCCTCGCATAGTTTGGCCCCTGACTCGGACGAACGTGAATACCTCGCTAGCTATAATTATAACGTGCGAGAGGCGAGGTCCAGCCAACCACCCGTCCAATGACCCTTCTAGCGGAGAAGCCAACTAATTGACAGATGTTTCTCATTCTCAAACGAGTTAATTACATCAAATATGCGGACTCACAACTTACGAAATGTTCTGTTCTATTGTTGAGAATATATTCACACTAGTTATAACGTAATGTGAACTAGGAAAACGCTAAAGTCCCGCCGCGTTGATGGATGAGCTTTTTAAAGGTTTTAGTTTGCGTGGGATATCTTTACTTTTGCAAGTGCTTTGTTTTGCTGCCTAAGCATTGAAGGTGAATGTTGTCAAGTTTCTTTTGTTTCTTGTCAATTGGTATTATTTACCGTAAAAAACTTGTATTAAAAGCTTTATTTCTATGGATTCTGGCTAAATTTTTCCACTTTTTCTTTCAAAAGGTACTACATAACCATAACCTTAATGTCCATGTATAATATGAACGTTGTAGCCCCACCCGTTTGGTCAGAATTGGCCCAAATGGCACGAAAATATCGCACAAAAAGTCAAAAAACGTATATTAAAAGCTTTATTTCTCTCAATTCTGGCTAACTTTTTCAACTTTTTCTTTCAGAAAGCAATACATCACCATTACCTTAATGTCCATGTGAAATATGAACGTTGTAGCCCCACCCGTTTGGTCAGAATTGGCCCAAATGGCACGAAAATATCGCACTAAAAATCGAAAAAAATCGTAAAGTACGATATTCATGAGAAATATTTCTTCGATTGTACCCAAAAACAATACACCTCTAAGTTCAGAGATTTCGAAGGTCCTGTCAAATTTTCATCAAGATCGGATATGCCGTTTGCCTGGTAGAGAGTTAACAAACAGACAAAAAAACAAAAAAAAAAAAAAAAAAAAAAAACAAAAAAAAAAACACCCGAGCTAAATTTTTTGGGGGTCAGTGAAATTGAAGTCTTCGCTTCGCTCATCCAATAATAAAGTGGTTTTAATGTGATTTGTTTTTATTGCTATGTTGGTGCAAGTGTATTTAATGTTGTTATGAAGCATTGCCAACTCGTCGCAGTTAAAGTTTATAGTCGGTACCTATGTACTTATTTACGAGGTACTATTATTGTGTCGTGTTTCTTTGTTTGGACCTTGTAAGTGGCGGCCTAAACGATCAACGCGGAACGAATAGCGTGAAAGTTTTTACTTGTTTTATTACGTCTGTTTTTAACACGATACTGTTTTCGAATCGATTAGTGACGCTGCAATGCTGCTTGAAGAGTAAGTTTAGAGTACCCGGTATAATATGTAGCTAGGTGATTGAGGACTAGAGAGCGAGTGTACAACTCGGTCGACTTGTACAGTCTAGGCCTACACAAGTAGACCAGTAGTCTTGGTACCCAAAATAAAGCGCTTTAGCACACAATAAAATTTAGCATCGTCGTTTTGCGTCGTGTACAATGTACAGTACCGGTACGAGATTTTAAAATTAATCGGTAGCCTACAATGATTACAAAAGATAATATTTCGTCCACAATCGACATCCTACGGAAACACCTATTTTCGATTTTTGATTAGTTCTAAACGATCATGGCGACCTTGATTTCACTAGAAACTAAATGTGTTATTTTCGTTGTAGGCTACAACTTCAAGGAAATCGCTCAGTTTATAGTGACTGATAGTGCTTTATTTGGAATAAGGTGGGGTGGGACTTTACCAATTTGTACAGTTTACATATCTTATGGCCTATCTCGTAATGTATTATTTCCATTTTCCATTAGCTTTTCGGTTTAATAAAAGTGACATTATCGTTTTAAGAAATTGCTATTGGGGCTTACAGACAAGCGCATTGTTTGAAAAAAAATTAGGCCTTCTTTATTTCGTGACGACAGATTCTATCAGCATTTTCTCTGCTCAAGTCCCAAAGAGAGAACAAACAGAACGGCGCTTGACGTACTGTTTAACAAATACACCTTTGTGTTGATTCACTGAATCGTGTGCTATTGTCAATAATGTGCACCAAGGATACTAATATACACTTCGTTTGGATATGCACATTCGAGCAAGACTCGGTCGTGTTTTGTTTGTTTGTGATTAGTAATGTCAACAAACTTTTATTTCCACTCCATCACTTTCTTGCTTGATAACAACTAAACGGTTCGAAGTAATTGTCTACCAGAGTAGAGAGCTAAGCATCTTCGAGCTGTCTTCAGGGTGAGCTATAGTCACAAGTCACAACCTCAGTCTGTGCTTGATTGAGCCTACTTTGCTTTATTTACACAGTGCCTGAGCGGCACTTCTTTACCTGGGGGGGTCCAACTTTTTTAACAACGATTTTTTGCAACGTTTTCAAAAAAATACTCTACCTACCAAACCTTTAACGTTGCTATTTTAAATGTGAAGTACTTTAAACGACAAAGGACTTTCGTTTAAAATAGCGACGTTAAAGGTTTTTGAAGTTTTTTTTGTTAATTTAACAGCAAAAAATCGTTGTTGAAAAGTTGGACCCCCCCAGGTAAAGAAGTGCCGATTGAGCTAGTCCAAGTAGACATCTAGAAACTCAAGTCAATATGAACTAGTACCAACTTTTCATTGGCAATTCCAGCTAATATTTGACACCTTTTGACCTCTAATGTTGACTCATAAATGTTGAATCTTTGTAAGGTTGTTTACAAAGGATGTGTTCCGATCAGTATGTATCTACATTCAAAGCAACTGTCTCCTGCTCAAGCTTAGGAAATGATCACAAAAATATTCTCTGCAGGCCTAATTTACGGTCATACAGAATTTTATAGATCACTCTAAAATGTGCTGTATGTAACGTGTTCTCATGCTGCGTTATTATACCTAGGGAGGGAGTGCGTCCAAACTCATCAAATATTGGTTTGTATCCAGACTAGTGCTAGACTCCAGAGCAAGTCCAAGTAAACATCTAGGAACTCAGTTATTGTTATTATTTGATAATGAACACGAATGACGTAAGATACAGGTTTTCATTTAGGCGTTGAGGTTTGGTGATTTGAGCTTCGCTGTGCACTTTGCATTATGTAGTACCTACTTGGTTGGAGGGTGTGAAGGATTTAAATGACACCATCATTAATTTATTACCCCGCCAATTAGCTAACTATAGCTAGAGATACTACTTTCAATCAAACCGGTTTATTACAGCCTCCCGAGTCAAGAGCGAGCTCGTGGCTAGGGCGCTTCTTGCTTCTTCACACGGTTGGATGAGCTCGGGAGCCGGGATAACTTTCTTTACAATGTTAATTAATTAATGTCCATTTAAAAATAGTTTGTTCGCCAAATCCTGAACATTTCCTATAAACTTTGGACCACTTTTTGACAAATTTGAAATGGTTCAATTTTAATTTAAACAAATTGAAACTTTAGATTTTTAGATTATTGTTCAGGAAGGATGCGCATGTTTCGAGCCAATGCTCGATCACTATCAGACAACATTTTGCACATTTCAAATGTCCTCTACATGACAAGGTAAATTTTACTAGAATTGTCCGTTGTCACTACTGTAATATAGCATTTATTGTCATGTAATAGGCCTAGGGTATTAATTTATGTCTTAATATTTTTAAATATTTTGAAAATGGGCTCTGGTAGGCCTAGAGACAAACGAGTAACCTTTCTAGCAAGTTAGCAACCCCATTTTGTAGATTAAAAAAAAATACAAATATTTCATGTGAATTTTAATTTTCTAAGGGCGTTCCAGAGTAAACCCTTGCATTCTGCATACAAACCTGGTTTGCCAGTAATATGGTAGTGTGCAGAGAAGGGCATGGATTTATTCAATTTGTCCCTCTCGTTTCACGTCTTATTTCACAATTGAGAAGCTGAAGTTCGAGCCATGATTCGTGTGATTGCTTTAGCTTGAGTTTCCTAGATCCAGGCGAGGGAGGGATAAACGTGGCCCAGGGTGTGGTAATGACGACCAAGTTTTAAGTTATTCCGTGGAACAGAACTCAACAAAACGGCGTGACTCAATGGAAGGGATCCAAGTTTAGCTTAGCTGGCGGGCCAAGGTAGGATGTGGTAATGAGGAAAGTTCAACACGCAAGTTGGCGGAGGGAAACGAAATAGAAGTGACCGTTTTCGAAAAAAAATGTTATAAGCGGAGCGGGAAAGATTTGCTTAGAGTTCATTTGTAAATTACTTTATCCCATTCAAACACAATAGGCCTGGACCCCAGGCCACAAACATATCGATAATATGTCTTTATTAGGTCTAGACTTTGATATAATATCGGCTATCTTTCAATGTAATAGTACTACGTTTAATTTTTTAAACCAAACACACGAAAATTTAAAAAAGCCAAACATTTGTACAGCGATTCGTGTAGATAACAATCAAGAAATACTTAAAAGCAATTAAATGAATTAAAAACCATAAGAAGTGGTTTGCATGGTGAGGCACCTGAACTAAAACGTCGTACCTACGTTAAATCCCCAGGGCATAGGCCATCATAATAACACTCAGCCACGCGCGTGTATGTGTAGTCATCAAAAAACGTTCTTTAGAATGTTTTTTGCTATTCGTTTGCTTTTTAGTATGTGATCCGACGATAACATTAATTAGGTCATTCGCCTTATTGGCCTCATACCCACGTGACACTTGTGTCTAGTTGCTGCCCACGTGTTTAGAAAACAAGAGTCTTTTACGTTATAGGCAGGGTGAATAGCCACTGATGGCGCTAGTGAATTTACGGGCAGCGCGCACAAGCGGCAGCTGCCCGAACCATATTGATGAATAACAACTGTTCCTACTAGGCCTTTACATGGCCTTTACCATTATGCAGTGTCCGATAGCGTCCCGATATAATCATAAAATTACGGATTTAAAAGTGTACTTGCGTTCTTCAATGCACCTAAATGTTTTTAAAAATGATTGGAACTGGCCAAAGCAGGTCATGTGTTAGACGTGACGGAAATTAAGTCGGGCGAAATAAACAGCTTAAAACTGCGGGAGTTGTGAGGCAGACATCTGTCAACTTGCCTCCATATGACGTGAAAGTCGATGGAAGTATATTAAATTGTTTTATATGTCAGTGTCACTATAAAATTGATGCAATCGCAGTCTGAAAGACTGACTAATCGTTCAATAAAATGTAAGTCTGGCCGCGGCCTAGCTAGACTGGGGCATACTGGGGCCTACAGTTCAAGGGGAACCGTCAAGTCATGTCATGCCCTGCGATGGTGATAGTCCTACGGACTGTAGGCTTCTGTTAGCCTGTAGAAGTAATTTTGACTTTCTGCTCGAAATTAAGTCCCTCATGCAGCCCTAGGGCCTAAGCCATAGGTTTTTACCACCTAGGGTAGGCCTACTTGGTTGATCTAGGTCTTCCCTTGGCCTAGTGGTTTTGTCAATGCTAGGGGCCTACAACTTTATTCGCTACCTTAGAGGCTGGGCACCTTGTGCAAAACGTTGAAACAATAATCTTACACAATTCATTCACAATAAAAACCCTGAAGTAGGCCTAGGGCCAAGCCCAGCTACCCCGAGGGCTAGGCCTAGCCCTAGGTTTGTTTGCTTTATTCTGATGAGCCAAGGCCTTGTCCTAGCCCATAAAAAACACAATCAAAGTTTGTAACCTACGCTAGGCTTATCACATCATTTCAAAATTATTCTACATGCTAACACTACATTCGGTATCACAATCGCAGGACATGACAGTTCCCCTTGAACTGTAGGCCCCAGTCTAGGTAGGCCTAGGCCTAGGCCAGGCTAGGCCGGCGAGGCTTACATTTTATTGAACGATTAGGGCTAGTCGGCCTTTCAGACTGCGATTGCGGCAATTTTATAGTGACACTGATATAGATAAAACAATTTAATGTACTGACATCGACTTTCACGTCATATGGAGGCAAATAATAACACTCTTGTCTGACATAAACATGAGCAAAATGCAAGCATTTACCATAGCTTTTACGTCAGCTGTGGCCAGCTTCATCAATTTAATGTTAGAATCCGCCGCTACGAGCGCTAGAAGTATCAACGCACGGTGCCTATAGGGTTTGAGCTGTCTCGGTGAGAAAAGGGAACCCACCCTGTTGAGTTTTAATTGCTAGTTTGTAGCTTTTTAAAATAGATTACAGTATAATTCAATTTATTCTCGGTGCGAAGCCCATATGAACACGGATGACATAAATCAGAGATCAGACTAGTTAGTAAAACATCAAAGAGTGGACCAATTATCGTTGCTGATTAGTAGTATCTAAAGCCTGAATTACCCGGTTTAATATTTCATTCAAGATTCCTTGAATTCATGGACATTACACAATCAAAATGTGCAAATAAAATAGAATAAAAAATATCTCCTTCAAATTGATTATTTTAAGTCATTGAATGAAACATTGAACCGTCTAATTCAGGCTATGGCAGTACAGATAAGGCAGGACCTACATAGATAGTTTGTTCATCCACATTAGGAAAAGAAAACCCATGAAAGGTTATATACAGTAGGCCTAGGCCCTAATTAAGCTGTTTCTCCATTTAATTGATAAATCCCTATCTTATGTAAATATTATTTTGAATGAAAGCTTAAACTGCGCAGCTAAGATTGACGTGATTACCTAGGTTAGGTAGGCCCATAGGCGGTTGCGTGTTATTCGGTTACCTAGACCAGGACTAAGGGCCTTCGGTTTGACGTTGCCCATGGCATCCCACTGTAATTACCTCAAGAAACACAAAGAAAACGAGCAGCTCATTTGTGGCTGGCTGGTTGGTAGGCACCCGTACTCATTTGGCCCGGGCCCGCGGCAATTACTGGAAAAAATATATAATAATATGCCTAGGCCGGTTAATTAAATAATTGAGTTTGAACAGCTTGAGGTTTGAAATTAAATAGTCTGCCTTTGAATTCGAATTGGATTAGGCTGGAGTGTGAGTTTTGAAACAGATTCAATTAATTTGAAAGATCGACACTAGAAATAGAAAAAAACTTGTTAATTCTAGGCTAAGGTGACGGGCAATACAATTAAGCATACACACTTAATAAGTTAATACCGTAGTGTTGATGGCACTAGGCTAATAATGTTTTTATTGCTGTTTGTTTTAATGATTATGTTGTGTTATTTTGTTATTGTTTGCCAGGCGTGGAAACTTCTCTTCAACCAACCTTGGATATACTTAACCTTATTAATATTCATAATAATATTGTATTATACTCATTACTATTACGAAATTTTGGTGTCTGTAAATAATAATAGTCTCTTGGTCCTTGCCAGGTCAGGACGCAGGCCATCTAAAACATGGTAGTCTTCTGACTATCATTTCATTTAATTTCAGATTTTATTCACAGATTCGTACATAGTAAGAATAAACCATCTCCTGAGAGAAAGGGAGTGAATAACTAGCACAGTAATTTAAATAAAAAATTGTAAATAGAAAATATACCATTATTTTTTAAAAAGAGAAAAATTAAATAAGAAAGGCTAAAAAAAATAGATAAATTATTTTTATTATAGTTATGTAGGACTAGAAGGATGATGGGGACAAAAAAATGTTTTAGTTAAATTTTCATTTTTGCAATAAAAAATTTAAGGAAAAAGGAAAAAGTAGTGAAACGGAAATTTAGTAAAAAAAAAACCCAAACTCACTTGTAAGTTGTATCAGGGAGGAACAGTGGGTTATCGGGACGATGACACAAAGGCGAGAAAAATGGCGAAAATTTAATAGTTTCAGGGGTTTAAAATTTTTAAACGGTTAGTGTTGTTGACATTTGACTTGATACATGTTGGCAGGGAAATTCATTTTGGGGATTTTTCCCCAAGCGGTTGGACTTGGACAGAAAAACATTTTGTAATTCCCCGGCCCTACTCGTTTTTAACAGTTTGCGGAGTTAATGAAGATAGGATTTTGTGGTGTGCAAAAATGAAAGATTTGTTCAGACAAAAGGTTAAGTGTTACTAAATGTTCAGTTTATTAGGCCTATTGTTTATAATTTTATTATTTGGCAGAATGCCCCCATTGAACCCACCTAAAGGTGTTTTACCATCCGGTGCACTTTTCATTGAAAAAGATAAACAATAAAAACTAATATAACTATTTCCATAAAAAAATAATTCGACCACATGAAAGCAGATTAAATTAATTCTCTCGTAAACCCGCTGTCACCCCTGCACCCTGCAGTAGAATCCCCTAGACTAAGGTATGAAAATTTTGAAAAAGGTGGAGTGATCGAAAATTTATTTTTCAGCCGGTAATTGCAAAAAAACATTCGTTTTTTTTATAAAAATTCAAAAAATTAAAAAAAGTCCAAATTTTTCTGAATTGTAGTAAATAATATCAATTACCCCTAGGGGAGGGGTTTCCCGAAAACCCAAATCGAGAAATAAACCCCGCTATCCCGGGCGAAAGGTAATGCCCATTAAATTAAGTTTGGTGGTCATTTCAAAGGCAGCGATATTCGTTCCTTTACTTTTCCATCCATTCAGATGTATAATCAGTGTATAGGCAAAAAAAAATCGGGAGTTTAAAAATTTTCCCCGTCCTGATGGCTAGGGAAAACCGGTTTGGGACCCGGTTTCCCCGGGGGGTGGATTTTTTTAATTTCCCCAAGGGGAGTAAAAAATTTATCAATTACCCCAAAGGGGAGTGTTTCCCGATAACCCAAATCAAAGAAACATTAGTTTGTTGGGTTTATGATTTTTTTATTTCTTATTACACAAGCGATGTCACAGCAGTTGGGGGATTTCAAGAGTTTTTGGAAACGGTCTGCATTGCTTGGGAAAAAACGAAACGTTGACCCGAAACGCGATAAGTATTTACCCGAAAATTACGTAAAAAAAAAAAAAAAACCCCTTGGCAAAACTCCACCTGCAGAAAAGGCAACAAGTTTACATAAATTTAAAACCCGCAATAAACTTCTTTAAATTTCCCAATAACCTCCCCTTGATTTGGTTTTTATTTACCAATTACGTCAGGGGGGTACCTAGTCAAATGACTAATTACCCTAGTTGGACTGGGCGAGAGTTTAAAAATCTTAAGAATTTTAATGTTTTGGTTTAATTAAATTTTTGAGGGGAACGTATCGTCTTGAACGCTGGAGGCCTAAAAAAACCCCTTTTTTGAAAAGCAAATTTGCCAAAAAAGCAGGGAGCATCGTGGGATCTAACTGCGGGGAATTTATTTGGAAAGGGCCCCTCGGTTGTGGATGCCTTTCCCGATGTCGGGGGACGGGGAGGGGTATAAAATGGGGACCAGTTTTGGGAGTGGCTATACTCGCAGCCTAAATGAAATTGATGTAGGGGCCCGTGGTTAGAATTAGAAATCGGTGGGCCCTACGCAGATGCCAGAGAGTCGGGATCGGGGCCCATTTGGGCAGTTTTTTTTACATTTATTGCATCAATCAAAAATCTTGTCGAAAAAATACTTTAAATATTCCTTTTTCAGAAATGGGATTTAAAAAATTAACCCTACATTTATCGGTAGGCCGGTAAGACAGGGCAAGAAATTTGACGGTTTGTTTCGGGGTTAGCCCCTTGTTAGGAAGTTTAAACTTAGAAGATTTTAGGCTACGCATAAGAGCCGTTAAAATTTAGAAAAATTTTTGGGTTTGGTGACAATTCACTGCTTTTGAATCCCTAGAAACGGTATTTTATTTTAAAAACTAGGTTTTCAATTTTAAACAAAATTTCTAGGAAAAGCTTAGAAATTTTCTTTGAATTTCTAACAAACCCCAAAAACAGTACCTTTTTTTAAATAACTTTGCTCAGGCGCGTAGGAACGTTTAAAAAGGTTGGGGGGGGGGGGGGGAATTTATTACCAGATTTTGTGGGCGGTAGCTGAGGGGGGGGGCGAACCCTCCAGCCGCCGGAGGCCCTTTTCCCGAAGGGGAAAAAAAACACTATACCACAGAAAAAAAACTTATTTCTGAAAAAGGGTTTTTTTACACCCAATTTATCTGCGAAAACAAAAAAACTAAAAAAAATAACGGGAAGGGCCCATTTTAAAAAATTTTCAACCAAATTTTTTTTGTAAGCGAAGCAACAGGAAACGCCCAAATTTTTAAAGGGAAAATTTGTTGTGTGTGCATTTTTATACGGAACTTCGGGGGATTAATTTTTAACTAAACTTTATTTTTGGGCCCCCCCCCCCCACCCCCCCCCCCCGTAGGGTTTCCCCTACAGTTCCTACGCCACTGTTTCCGTTTCTTGAAGCATGAAAGCTACCCCCTTTGAAAAAAGTATTTATTTATTTACCCCCTTTTGACGAAAACGTCGTAAAAACCCACCCCTTTTAATTTTTTATACATACAAGGGCCCAAAAAATTTTAGTTTTAGTTAATTAAAATTTGTATGTAGGCTATAGTGCCGGGGCCCGTGGATGACCGTGTTTCTTCACCCCGCATTCCAACAGTTTCCCTCAAAAGGGGGTATTAGAGTAGCAAATACATGTCCCTTTGTCTGAAGTGGATACTTTAATAAAAACCCACTACATTTGGGTTGTGGGGGGCCCCAGGGATTCTGGCGTGGCGCCGCTTCCAAAGTACCCCTTTTTTGAAAAATTTTAATCACGTTTTTAAACGATCTGGGGAACAAAAACCCCCCCATTGTTTTTTCTAGAGAGACGGGGAAAGGAAAAAAAAAAACAAGCCCATCCAAGGAAAAACAAATCAGGAATTTTTATGAGATTTAACCATCGGGAATTTAAAAGGGGCGACAGGCGGGGAGATGCTTGCATGGCTGACTTGACTGACACATCAGTACTTTTTAAATTTTGCACAGTTGTCAGTTGTCCGGAAGGGGGAAATGAAGGGCTCTGGGAAAAACGTTTCAAAAAATTTTTTTTTTTTTTATTTTTACGATTAACTTTTAGGTCAAGCTCGACCCAAAATTTTTTTTAAACAATGTTAAAGGGCCCTTTTAAAAACCGCCGATCGTGAAACCAGCAAATTTTCACTTTACAGAACGTACCCCCCCTTTTTTAAACCTTTAAATTTTTAAACCAAAAAATCTGCATTTTGGAAGTTTTCACAAAGGTGAGCCCCTTTGGTTCTCTATCAAAGCCGATTTTGAAATTTCAAATAAGCTTTTTACAAAAAAAATGGGGAAAATTATAAAAAATTAACTGTTTTTTTGCCCTATTTACGGCCCCAAAAACAAGAAAATTGAGCAGTACTTGGAAAATGTGCCTTGAAACCAACTTTTTCACATTTTTGGGTTTAAAATATTTTGGTGAAAACCCAACAACCCGTTAGGACAAATGATGAGCTCTAAATAAAACCCTGGATTTACTCTGCGTTCTGCGTCAAAGCCTGGGTTTTCTCGAGCTTAGCCAAAAAGTCTTTTAAAAGTTTTGTGAAAAAATTTTAAATTTTTACTGTCCTTTATTTACAAAAAATATCGGACTAGGGCTGTCCATGTAGGGTTTTTTTGAAAAATGCAAACCCTTTCGGGCGGATGCTTTTTTGGCTGAAACCCATTTGCCAAAATGCCCAAGCCAAAAGGCCTAAACGATTTTCGTCAAGTCTGTTGGGTTTTTTTCGTTCTTTGGGAAAAGGTTGTTGTAAATTGTTTTATATTGGGCCCCATTTTCATTTTATTGCGTTTTTAATTTGCGTCTTTTAACAAAAAATTTAGGTTTGAGGCCCACAAGAAAGGTTTGTGTTTTTTCTAGGGCTTACTTGAAAAAAGAGAAAGGGGAAATTTAAAACTGATAAATTGGGGAAATTTAATTTTTCTGTACAAGAAAAATAAGTAGGAATTCAGCCCCCTTTCCCTTGTCGACGTCATATCCCCAGTGTTATCGTACCCAAATCCCGCAGCCGTACAAAGAACATAGCATGTCGCCAAAGGGGTTTCTTGATGGGAAAAAGACCCCCTACACTATAAAATTACTTAATTTAAATGTGAAATTTCCCATGTTAATCCACTTGCGAAAGGGAAACAACCCCTTGGGGGTATAATAAGTCGCGATAAAATGATTTATGTTGAAAAATGTTATTGGGAAGGACAATCACAAAACAGGTAAACCTCCCCGGTCTAAACGAGTGGATACGTTTTAAAATTTAAACCGTTCATTCAATTAAAAAAGATGGAAAATCGTGCGTTTTTTTTTCAAGAAGGGGAGCAAAAATTTTTGGGGGGCAATTGATGTTCATATTTTGTTGTTTCGTTCTAATTTGGGGGGATTAATTTTAACGAACCCAAAATTTTTTGGGTGAAAAATCTTTGTCACACTTTTAAAATTTTTGATTTACGCAGAGTTCAAAATAATAATGCAGGTATGAGCCCGGACGGATTTCCCTCCTACTCCTTTCCCCCTACTGCACATAAACATCACCTTAGCTCAGGGCCCAAATTTTGCTTACAATGTTAAAATCCCTCAATTTATAGGTCGTTCTTTTCCAAACCCAGCGAATTTCCACATAAATTTCAGGGACAATTTTTGACCTCTAATTTCCACCCTAACAATTAAAAAACTTCAGGATATCGTTCAGAAAAAATGCCGGTCTCCGTCAGATCAGAATTTAAATAATAGTCTCCTAATCAAGCTGAAAAAAAAAAATTTGGGGCCCTAATTTCAAAACTAAAAAAATTTTCTTTAAAGTGTTCTATTAAATTAAATATGATCGCGAGAAAGGGCACATTTTATCGTTTTTTTTAGTTTCAAATCGGTCAAGGGATCCCCAAAACCCATTTTTTACAATTGATCGAGTTTTAAAGCGTTTCCCCTCGTGTCCATTTGTCTGATTAGCACTTTGCGCAAGATTTTACACAACGGGAGCCCCAAATTTTACCCAAACAGAGAGCTACATTAGATCGGGGTTTCCCTAAAAATTTTTTTTCGGAACATAACCCCCCCTGGGGCAAATTTTCAATATCACCCCCAGTTTAGGGATAGTTTTGGTTTTAGCGCGGGGGTGCCGCGGGCCCCGATACGGCTGATGTAAAAGAAAACAGACGGATGTATGTGCGCGAATTTTATCGGCAAAAAACGCCATCAAACCGTGGGATCGTCGCGACGAGCCCGTTGCACGGGCGTAGCGTGATAGGAGAAAGATAGGAAACCAAAACATACATTCTGCCTAAATTATTTTGGGGGTAGGCGGGGGCCCATAATGTCAGGGTTTACATTTGTCGAAACGGATTTTTCTGTAAGAAGGGCGATGGAAAAAACATCAAATAGGTATGTAGTGAGTTCGAAAACAGAAAGGATGCGAAGTAACCCCAGGCCAAATGAAAAATTGTCAAAAAAAAAATACATGGCAGCCATATTAAAAAAAAAACACAAAAAAACGATATTTTTGACATTAGTAAAAAAATATGTACTTAGGAAAAACCCTTTCTGTAGGGGCCCCTTTATTTCCCCTTCCGTGGCAAACATGCCCAAATTTTCAAAAAAACTGTGGTGTCCCCATATCTGAGCTAAAAGGAATTTTCCAAAACGTTGTCGTTTGTTCTGAAAAAGCGAGCCCGTTGTAAAATTTTGTTTGTTTTTTTCCCGCTTTTAAAGACGAGTGGGGCAAACCCCGACTGCCCCTAATCCACGCGAAACCACGTTATTAATTATCAGTTAAATTATACAAACAAACTTTATTCGATTTGGTTGCCCTTTTTTGTGCGGCTACGATTGTAAAGGGAGGCTACAAAATACAAAGACAAACCTGACTGATGGGAAAATCACGGGGGAAATGTAAACTTTGTTTGGCTGTCCAACACTTTACACTAGTGTAATCAGTGTAGACGAAAGGGTGTTTTTTTTTTGTCAGTGTAAGCAGTTAGTTAGTATGTGGTGTTTTTCTGTACCTCAGTGTAAACATAGTGCTGCCCGTGCTACATAGATTAAAACTGGCTATTTTGGTTTGTGTAGGAGGAAAAAACCCCCAAAAGTGTTTAGTGTGTTTTTTTTTGGGCAACACTCTTTCTTTCAATTGGGAAAACTGTTTCCCTTTTTAAAAAAAGTTCTTCCGCCGTACACTGCTCAGTGCCCCGGTTAAAAAAAGTGTAGAAAGTGGGGACAGGCGAACAAAGCTGTAAATTTGGGTTTATGCCAACCGCCCAAAGAGAAACTTGAGAGATGGGTTTTTTTAACACATTGGGGGGTCCCGCGTAACGGAAAGCTTCTCTCCCGAGATCCGTCAGACCGTAAACAGTCCCCGTGGTCTCGATGGCTGTGACAGACTCGCCAAACCAGCACAAACGAGAAAGGGAGAGTGGGGTGCGAATTTGCCCGCGTTTTGAGTCGCGATACCCAAACTATCTAACTAAATAGCGGTTTGGTCAGGGCATTTAAACATTTTATTCGAAACCGCAAGGAAATTTACATTGTCTTGACCCATGAAAAACCCCTGTCTTTTTTTTTTTGACAGTCGGGGCGGACCGGACATAGGCGGTGAAACTAAAAAAATTTCCAGTGCCGAATTTCATTTATCATCATTCATTTATCATCAAAAAAATTTTTGTAGAAAATCTACGCAGGGAAAAGGGGAGAGAAAAAGAATTCTAATTTTTAATGGGTTAAATTAGTTCAGGCCCCTCTTAAAAAGAGGGTTTTACTATAAAGTAGAACTGAAAATTGCCTTTTGTATATCTCCCCGCCCCCCCTCCCCCCCCCTCCCAAACCCCACCCAAAAAGATTTAAATTTTTCCCCCCGTTTATTGCGTTCAAAAAAAAGAGCTTTTTTGTAGTAGTCAATTTTGGGGTTTAGTAAAAAATAAAAAAAAAAAAAAAATAAAATTTGTGTTAACCCCTGCTACCCACTCAGTTTTAACGATTTTTACGGGGGGGGGGGGGGGACAGTAAACCCCCATTTCCCCCCCCCCAAAGGGTAAGCCTACCCTGTAGGCCCCACACAATCGACGAAATTGGGGAAAAACCCAAACCAAAAATAAAATTTTTAATTTTGGGAAATTTTTACAGTGCGAACACCCGCGGAAAAAAACGCCCGAATCATCAAGGCCGATTTAGAACAAAAATGAATTTTTATGTGTTCGTTTCTAAGACGGCTCCAAACTCCTAAGACACGAACTGATGGACTTAAGGTCCAAATCAGAGTAAAAAACTTCTGACTTGGCGGGAATCGAACCCTGGGCATTCTGCATTGGATGCAGATACGCTAACAACAAGCCCAAACGACCCACACAAATTTTTTCCCAAGCCTTCATAACAACGAGGTATACATTAATGTAATGTATTATACTTCTAGACCCCCTCCCCTCCGTCGCAAAACTAGATTGTTCAAATGTTAGAGGAACATAATTTATAAAAAAATGCTATGGAATTTAAAATAGAATAATATGGGATTTTGCGTGAATTCTTATTAGAAAACAGTGTCACATGAAAATTGTAAAGCATAACTGTCTAGTTAGTCGCCATTCCACCCCACCCCACACCATAGAACAAAGGACAAATGTTCGTTCATCATTTTTGTCGTACCACCCACGGTATCGGAAGACAATCACCAGCAACTGTAACTCACGTATTATTATTTAGCAGCCGACCTCAGAGCTAATAATCGTGAAATAATACATGCTGACTGGAGTGTAGAAACTTTGAAGTATAAGCAAAAAAAAAAATTGTTGTTATATAATAATTAATTCTTTTCATATATCTTGTATTTTTGGTTGCGGGGTTTAACTTTGTATATAATTTAAACAATTCTGTCTAACCGAACCGATTTATTATAAATATAAATATCAAATTTATTATTTGTTAGCATGATAGCTTACGTTTTTTAGCTCTCCATACCGCCAAGCTAGCCCCAGTACTCTTCTTCCGCACTTCCGTTTTGCAGATAGATGTAATTAAGATTTCGAACGTCGCTTGTCAGAGTCTCCATTATAATTTCGAATACCGCACTACTATAGCTACCAAATGAGTAAGTGACTGATTTTTTAAAGCACCCACGACAGAGATGGTCGGCGACGGCTGGAGAACATATGCTCCCAGCCCCAAGTCTCGTAGCACGCGATCTAGCCAAGGTCACATGCGCAGGAAAAAAAAGCCTGGCCAGCGCCCGTAACTGCGGGGGCTGGGTCGAGGGGGGCACACTTTTTTATTTTATGAAGTATTTATGACATATTATGTAGATATTGAGAAATTTTCATATTGTTGCAATTGTTTCGTACTTTATTATGAGGGTTTGTCCCCAAAAAAATTGTTTAAAATACCCTATTTAACACAGTAACACACTAATGATCGAACCATTTTCCGGGTCTTTGCCCATAAGCTGAGGTCCCCCCCATTATACACAATCATGTACTTTACCCAGCAAAGAGCATAATGCCACAAATTATTTTTGGATGACATACTGACCCATACCTATATACCCCTTTTCACTAGCCATGCTGACCATTGATCATTTTGAAGTTAAAAAACATTTTCACCCCCCCCCCCAAAAAAAAAAAAAAAAAACAAGGGATAGTTACTCCATTTGCCCCTGACAGGTAGACAAGCTGCAAATTAAATGATAAAACTATATAGACAACATTTTTTGGTATCTCTTGAACACCAACCATGTTTCAATATTAGTTGCTTTTTTGTGGTAAATACCTGATTTTCAGCGGGAATTCACATGTACTGTGGGGGTCTCGCAACGAGATTACAGTGTTTTGCATGTATGAAAATAATTAATTTTGATAAGTCTGGTTTCTTTTTTTTAAACATACAAACGGATTTAAAAAAAGTATTCATTCATGTAATACTAATGATTTTAATATTATGCGTCCCACTATAACAGCACTATAACACTTTAACAAGAAATTATTTTTAAAGGTACTCAAAAACGTACGAGGTCTACGTTTGAGATACTTCTAGGGTTCCCTGAAAAACACAAAATGAAAGTTCCTGTAGTTATTTGTAAGGCATGGCGCAAATAAACACAAAAAGAACACAAACGAGAAAAATATATTCTATGTTATTATATTTTATCTATTTATTTATTTAATATCTATCCTATTCTTAAAAAACAAATTTACAAAGGAGGACAACTAAGTAAATCTAATTTCATAAATGCAGACACAACAATGAACTACAGTCAACCGATTGTATTGTTGTCTTTGTTTTTTCAAGTTTAGATCTCTTTTGCTCGGATAGGTAGAATTAAAGAACAGTATAATCCATTATGTTTTTTTATATTCTATTCAATTTTGTACTGGTTTCAAACATACTTATACATTCTTATTAAAAAAATACATCTGTTCCTTTATAACTTATCAGTGTTGTCTCGGGCGCTAAACGCTCGACTCTGATTCGGGAGGTCCCGGGTTCGAATCCGTCGAGACTGGCAATCCTGACTGAAGGTTTTTTCCCAGGTTTTCCTCAGTCGTTAAGGCTAATTTCAAGGGATTGAGTCCTCTTAAACAGCCCTCGGACATCCTTCACAATTTCCTATTTCCCCACCATACCTAATTCACCTGAAGAGAGGCTAATTGCACCCTATAACAGGTTTTCCCCCGATAAAAATTTAAAATTTATCACAATTAATTTTTTACTTGAACACACACAGCAAAAGTTGTTGGTAGAGGGTTGAATATACGTTTCCATGTCATTCCAACTTCTATTGTCGAACCACAGATGAGTGGTTCCCCAAACATCCGTATTTACAAATTGAAAACCGTTTCTGGCCGCTATCGTGTTCCCTTTCTGTGCCCCGGTTCTCCCGCTAATGTTTCATATAGGGTACATACTTTGAGGTTGGCCTCTGTTCATGCAGTGTTACCCAGACCAATTATAAGATCATTTCCGCAACAATTAACAATTTATAGAAATAACAAGGGAAACACAAGGTATCCGCACAACGGCACAAAAGTAAACGCTTTTATGGCCAGTACGGGCAAGTTCCACAAAATAAAGAGCTTCGTAAAGGGAACTTAGACACACTACCTCTCATATTAAAAAAGTAGGAAAATACAGCAATTTCTAAACAGGTTCTCATTTTTAAAGTTATGTCAAAGGACCTATACAAATTCATAGAAATTTTCCCCAAAAAACAATAAGTGAAAAGGTTCCTTCCTGCCATCCTCGGAAAGACGCGGAAGTCACAAACGGTAAAATGTAAACAGTAGGGCTGTAGGGATGCAATACGTTTATGATTTTTTATGTTTATTCTAAATTCGAGCAGGTTTCAATTGCGTTAGAAAACACTAAAAGTAAAATTCATTTTTAATTATTTATAAGTTCCCATAAGATAACTATAATTTGCAAGATCCTGAGGTTACGTGCTCCTTTTTGCGTTTCTAAGTAGCAATTCCTTCCCTGGAACAGTAATATTAAAATATTAAATTGAAAAATCGACAGTGAGATGAAAGCTCTGGGTTTTGCGAGTCGAATGGTAAAGCGTGCGTGACCTTTACCACATAGATTGTCCGCATTGCATGCGTCAATGACTCAACGCACATCCAAAAACACACACAGGCACACATCACCCGAGCGGCGATTAGCGTCAAACCAAAAGCGAGTCCCTACTCCGAGACACGAGCTAACTTGCGAAATGAAAGCAAGTGCCCCTGGAGCTAGACTACCCGCAACAATATTGACAATAAAATGCTAAGATATTTGGTCTAAACTATACATCCGATTTTGATGAAATTTTAGGACGTTCTTTAATATAATATTATGTAGAGACCCAATTTTTTATTTTGTGATAACTGCATTTTCATTTTCATTTTACTCAATAACTCTTTTTTTTTACGCACGGAAAAAAAAAACGAAAAAGGGAGGACCTAAACAAAATATTCTTTAATAGTTACAAAAGAATTCATGTAATTATCTTTACCCATTTAGATTTATTCTTAAAGTGGCAGAAGTCTGCGACTCCCGAGGCCTAGTTTGAAATTGAAAACGTCAAGTGAGGTTGTTAGATTATTATTATAAATCGACCTTTTTTATTACATTGTATTTTTTACATTTATTACACACATAGGCCTGCTGTTGGATTAATAATGGGCAAATCCAGTTTTTTTAAAGAAACTGCATGGGTTTATTAGTTTAGTCTTTAGTCGCCACTTCCTTTCAGGCTGTATCTTGTCCTGGAACAATATGCACTTCTACACTACAATAATCTAAAAATGAGTCTCAACTCAATACACAAATACACAAATTAATGGTATCGCCTAGTTCAAGAAGATGTTATTTTTATGGGATATTTTAATGGTAGCCTCGGTGTTCTAGATGAAGGAACTAATAGTCCCAAGTCCAAGAGTGTTTTGGACAGCCCCGCCTACACCTAACGTGAGACTGCTAAACAGAGTGTTGTCGCAACCAGGGGTGTACAATGTCAATGGCCTTGCGAGGCGAGGTGTTGTGTGTGGAACAGGTTGGTTTGTATTGTGCAGCGGTGAAGTGCATGATCTACGGTTACAGAAGTGCTTGTTGCAGTGGTAGGCGTAATGTAGCCGCCGGTTACATTCTCAGATGCACTCGACTGTTGCGAACGCTCCAGACATCTTCGTACAGTCAACGCCAAAGCTATCGTATCGTTACAGGCAGCTTCAAATATTTTCACTCGAGCGTGCACGAAGCACGAACCTACTGCACCACTTTAAATACCAGCCCATTGATGCATAAATGAATAAGTTTTTTCGTGCTTTATTTGGACGCGTCAACCGTTAGGTCATAATGCACCACTCTAGCCTAGGGAATATGGAGAGGAGGGGCCCATGCTGGTCAGAACCAGACACGGGTAAAGGGAGGAAGGGGGGTTTCTCACGTCGCGGTCGTCATAGTCTTTGTCATCGTTCGTTGTTGTGTCATTGTCATCGTCGTCGGGGAAGTCGTCAAGGAAAGGGGGAGAGGTCCCCGACGTCGATTGCCAGAGCTCGCCTCTAGTTTCGGGGAGTACTCCTCTCTCACTAGCTGATGTTTGCGAGGTGGACTTTTTCTCTTGAATCGCCTTGTACGATTAGCAGAGCCAAGCTCTGAGCCAACCCCGGGCCCAGACGGGGGAAAAAGTAAAAAAATAAAGCTTTTTAGAGTTAGGGCTATTGTAGTCACACTCACATAACAGATTTTCAGTGGGAGACACAAAATTTAAAGCAGACCTAGCCAATAAACCCTGTATGACTTGGAAAGTTTGGTCTCTACATTGCAGAATAGGGTATGTGTAAATAAAGTCGTTCTATCTGTCTGGAAGTTGTAGTTCCAGTGAAATTTAAACGAATTGGGGATTGCTTGCTCTGCGTATTTTATTACATCAGATATTACATTTTAGATTCGGTCTTTTCGTCTGCGTTCCTGCAATCAAATCTTCGCTTGTAGTTTAGTAATTTTACTTTTGGAAGAGCGTGAGCGAATGGGAAGGGGGGGGGGGGCGGCTTTGTTGTGGTTACGCGGGCACGAGCGTGGCTTGGTATTTAGAATAGTTCATTACACACACATTATCGATTACCGACCCTCTCTATCTCCCTCTTTCTCTGTGGATAATGTTCTTGTAGTTTACGAGATCGTCGGGCTGGTTTTATTGTTCTTCCGAACAATGAGAGGCCGGAAAACGAACAGTTGGGTCTCTCTCTCTCTCTCTCTCTCTCTCGCTTCTCCGTTGTCCCCTCCAAATGCTCTGCCACTCCCCTCTGTTTATAAAAATATATAACTCATACTAAAACAAACAGTATAAATTAACTCATGCTGTGTGTTTGTATAAACAACGTAAGCAACGTACTTTGCACTTGTTTGGAGACCTTGCGGTTAAACGAGGGCCTGAGTATTTGGAAAACCACTATGCACTGTCAATAGTCACACTTATCTCTACTATTTGGGTACAAACAACCCAACTAAGGAATCTTGCTTTTGAACATGAAGACTGCAGCCACAGATAGGCATAATAGAGTACACGTGCCCTTTGCCCTTGAAAAAAAAAATCAGCCTACCACAGTTATTTCGTAATGTTTTAACTGCACTTGGACTTTGTAAATGATGTTTTACAGCAACTATCTGCGATCTAAAAGTTTAAAAAATTAACCTGAAGTGGGCCATTTTAGTAAATTATGTAATGACGAAGCATACAGGCAAACACGAGGGCAAACATATTCGTTTTACCAAGGTGCCTGTCGAATTGCATAAAAGTATGTGCACATCTAGTATGGAAATTCAGGGATTAATTTTTAACTCGCGTTAGTTTTGCCGCCCCCTGCCCTGTACCCCCCTGGGCCAAACTTGGGGGGGGGGGGGGTAATTTCTCCCTGCCCCCACCCGGTTCCTACGCCACTGCATAACAACATAGCACAATTTTACATTCTATTACCAATTGACAGTCACATGTCTTACGACAATACAACACTGAGCTGCTATGACGCCTGATAACTGATAATGCTCCGCTCGTCATTCTACTTGTTTTAGCCGGAACCATGTTATAATTAACGACATTTGAATTTGTCTTGATTAGTAGTTAACAACAAGATGGTTATAATGGGAGCTAGGAGCGTGAAAGTCAACGTAGCGCGGCGAAGTTTTAATCATCTTCCTCGCGGAGTGATGTGAAGATTATCTCCTGGATTCATCTGCTACTTGTGTGTGCGCCGTCTGGCGTGAAACGCGCACACTACAACTCTCGCTTTCAACTCGAGGTCGGGCGGGACTCGGAGTCGGCTCACGGGAGGTGAGAGAAGAAAGATCGACGACTCGTTGGCAATATACTAATTGTTATACAAATGTAAAGGCAAAGTGCGTTAGTTTTTTTGAAGACAATTAAGTTTCACTTGATTTTATCCCATTCATTGGTCACTATCCAAAAGATCATTGTGCACCAGGAACTACATATATAAATAACATAACAAACAGTTTAATCATTCCCAACACTCACCATCTTTGTCGTGGGAGGGCGTATAATGAAAAGGTGTAAACTCTTATCAACTATAAAATGATAGTAATAATAATATCAATAATCAACTATAATTATATGAAACGTTGTTTTTGGTGGATGTGCAAGGGGGGGGGGGGGAGGGGCACATCACATTGCATCAATTACCAAATTATTTTAAAGTGAGTTTGTACATCATAGCCTTGTCCAATGGCATAGCAACATCGAAGCCAACACTCGTCTTTCAGCATTGATCACCTCAGCTGATATTTGATTCCAACAGCCGGTTCCCTCTCAAACTTCAGAACTCATTAATCGTAATTTATAATAGGCCTCCCTATTGTTTTTATTTCCTGTAGGCTAGAGAAATGTTTTTGTCGGTTACTCTTCAGGCGGACTGCAACCTTGTTCATAAGTGCACCGTGCACGTCTAGGTACTACAGACTACTACTGGAATATTCGCTGATGCAGCCACCTCCAGAGGTGTATCCAGGAATTCATAAAGGGGGGGTTAACAAATTAATTTCCCGGGGACTTGCCCCCCGGAAAAATTCTCCTTCAAGGTCATTTTGGTGAAAATCTGTGCGTTTTAAAGCATCACCAACTGTTATCTCCTAAAATCGTGTTTTTAATCTAAAAGTTTTCTCTTTCAAGATCATTTTGGTGAATATCTGCGTTTTAAAGCATCACAATAACCAACTTTGTATCTACTAAAATCCTCTTTTGGTCAGATGGTAATTTGCCTTTAGTATTGCGATAAAACAGTTATTCTATACATTCTCAATTGAAACGTTAAAGTGCACTTTCACTCTTTTTTTGGCAAAAGTTTTTTTTGTCCCCTCTCCCCTTGGATACGCCACTGGCAGTGGCTGCCTCAACACAATACAAGTGGGAAATAATCGCCAATTCGTGTTGACACTAGTGCCAAGCACTGATCGCAGCTGCAAGAATATCTCGTTTCTCTCTGTCATGGCTGGGCGTAGACAACGAAAGCAATCAACAACTTGTCTCGTAGTCTTAATTAAATTAAAGTAGAGTTTTATATTTTTGAAAGTTTTGTACGGTCCCCTTGGGATTTATTCTATAATGAAGTATTTTAATTAGTCTGCATAGTTAATTACGTTGTTAGTTTTAGTATAATATTCGTGGGTGGAGGGAGGGTGCTTAGCGCACACCCGCCCTTTTTATTAAACCTTGAACGTATTATTAAAACAATACGTGGATTATCCAAGGTTATCAGTAGGATGGCTAGGAATCACACAAAACACGTAATCAATTGTTAACTCTGCATACTTTATCAACAAAAACTTGTAAGATTAAAATTATAGTTATTAGTGGAGGTAATACCATGTAATGTTGTCACAAAATGTAAAGAACATACAGAACAAACACACTCATTCAAGGACACACTACAGTTACACTACACAACCCGTTGTTCGTATAAATTATTTTACCGCCTACTACAATGGCACTAATAATAATAATATGGAAGTTTCCTTGTATGAAGATGAAGAGAAAACTATCTTCACACTGCAGCAATCCCTATAATTTAAACTTAATAATACATAAGTTTCTTCTCGCGAAGTGGCGAAATTGTTGTCAGAACATGGGATTATAGTTGGTTTGGTTCGCATACAATTAATAAGTTTGATGTACATTTGTATTGATCGTTTATTAAAATAATAATAATATAATGCATACAAAATATTAATAATAGTTATTTAAATGTTACAAACTAAGGACCCCGGCTTGTGGGAGAAATTGACAAAGGCGTCACGTAACAGCGTGGAGTATTGCGCTGGAATCCTCGAGACTCAACTGGAGCAAACGAGATAATATCGATCGTGGCTGCGGCGTCACTGAACCGCTAAGCGGCCGAGCGTTCACAAGTAGCGGAGGGCGAGCCGAGCGGGTGGCTCTTATTACACGCTAATAAGCCGTATCGTTCGATATGAATAGAGCGCTAGAGAAGAGAGAGACGCAATGTTGTTGGTACACGAGCCGGCACGCCTTTTGTTTTCTACAAAATGATGTTGTGTGTTCAGCTTGCTGCTGTTGAAAATGACTGCTGACCAACACAATCATTTAACATTTTGTACTCCATTGTATTCCATTGTGTAATATAGTTTCATTGGTCATTTTGAAATCGTAATCGTTTACATAATCTCCAAATTTATTTACGTTTTTATGTCATGGTAAGACAAACATGCTTTATCTATGTGCTGTGTGTGACACGAATGCAGTGTCGAGGTTTGACGCAGTCAAATGATACCTTATAGGCCTACCATCTGTGGCCTACTGTCTGGGAACTGGGAATAACTGTTATCGGGAATACGATCTATTAGAACATCAAGCGGTATTGGCAAGCTCCAGCTGTTGTATGAATCGTTATCGATCGATTCTAACAACTGCTAATCTTTTATTATGACGCTCGCATCTTTTGTAAACAAACATCGCAATACTTCGTCAAATAAAAAAAAATCGTTGACACAATTTAACCTTGTTTATTAGCCTATGTGTACTTCTACTACTAAAGCGTGTAGGAAAGCCTATTTATGATATTGTGTACCTTATTTACAAGATGAGGCAGATTATTACGAAATGTGATACCATGATCCAATGATTGTTCCACTTTCGAATCCTTCCCTTCATTATACTATCATAATTATTCCTGCATATATTTTTTTGTCTTCCTCTCTTATTTCGCCTAAAAATGAAACACGTGTCGACTGGCAATTGAGGACTTACCTTATAAGGTCTGGTATACCGGTAATTAACTAATTATATAAATTCATTGGTCATACCTAAAGTCTAACTAAACTTCCATTTTGTTTTTTGTCGAGTTCGAGCCAGCGACAAACAAGTCTCACATCGAGATAATATCTTTAGCCACTAAATAAGCGATGAAGAAATAATTATATGCCTGGTGACAAAGTAATAATCCAACTCGGTGAGATAGCAACACAAGTAGCTAGCGGCGATATCATGGTAATGACGCCGGTGTATTATTTGATGATAATAAAAACCATCATTCAATAATTTATGTAATATGGTGACAACGTACGTCAAAGGAATTTTAAAACTCACCACATTTAGGCTGCGCTGCGCTACTATCCTTGAAAGTACGTTACGCATATTTGATGAGATATGCTCGACTGTACAATGTGCATCATTGTCTTTTTATTATAGTTTTTACTAATGCGTTGGATGTTGGTGGTTTATAGTATGTGTATATTATTTCACACGTTAAAAAATATGTACCCACTTTCAAATCAATAGGTCCATTTTTAAAAATGTAAATCACCATTCGTGTTATATTTATCTGTACCTGACTCCCACCATCATTATGTCATGCAAATGCAATACTCGGTGCTTTTAATAATAATGTTTATTTTGTATCTACATACATTATTTGTACCTTTCATTGTAACCTATTTTTTGGTAGTTTACATTACATTGTAATTTGTATGTACTATAAACATAAATACAAAATTAATACTAATCAGTCAGTCAGAGTCAGTATACCATGCACGTACTATATAAACAATAAACCGGTGTATGTATTCGAGTATGCACTGACAAAACAGCCGGAGGATCTAATAACACCAGCTGTTACAATGTGTTTGTAGTGCAGTGTGATTCGAAGCGTGTTTGCTAATCTAGTGTTCGTGTTGTTTTCAAAGTGTACTGTTTGACGTGACTCTGTGTAGCAAAACATTTTTGCTATTCCCACAGTTATATATGGTCGCGGTTGTTGATCGCATTACTAAAGCCGATTAGTTGCAAATCGGATTGCGCTAGATCTGAGACCTCGTGAGTGAGTTTGGACCGGAACCGACTGCGCAAATGCATCAGTTTTTTTCAAACAAAAAATACGCAATTTTTAAGTTGCAGAAATTACACTAAAACAAATTACACGAGAAATACCTAGGAATACCCCCCCTAACTTTCTAGGCTATACTTGAAATTAATGTTACACCAATTAAATTTAAATTAAATTTAGAGATATTCCCAAAAGGCTAAAATGAACATAAAAAAAAAAAAAATCTGCTGCAAAAATACACGAGCTTATTAATTTTGTCGTTGGAATGCAAATTGAATGCATCTTTTCATTCTATCTATTAGCTATGTTTCAGTGTTGTGCCGTGGACGTGCGTCATCCCCTACACGACATGGATTTTTTCTTTCATTCTTTCTTTCGTTCATTCGGATTCGTTCTTTGCAATGTACCTAACAGATAAAATACAAAACGACTTTAAAAAATGTTAAATTATTATAATAATTATTCTGCACAGATTTTTGAAGTTTGAATTTATTTTTACAAATAAAATTATTGCTTGTATATTTAGGCACGTTATTGAAACTTTTGTGGCATAGAAATTTAATTTCTATCGTGAACGACTAAAACGCCTGCTTATATGTTTGCGTCTCTCCTAAATGACCCTCGTCCAGTGATATTATTTACTTCATGCGCAAATATTTGACACTCTCTTGTCACTCCGCGTCTTGGAAGGATGCCAAGTCTCTCTTCATCCTTGTCTCGTTGTGTGAGTGACAAGCTTTGCAAACAATCCGGCGCCGGCCGGAGCCGAGCGGAGCCGAGCCGAGCCGAGGGAACGAACGAACAGCGTAGCCGTAGCGTGACTTTGCAATACAAAGGTCGGATCGGATCGGTTCATTCAATGCGGTGCGGTGTTGTTTGCTTCCACGAGATTGGTTATTGATAGAATTTATCCGATCAAGGGGAACGATTTAGCACAACGAAGGAAGGTGGCAGAGTGTTTTAAAGTTGGATGGAAGGAGATTCCTTGCCGCTCAAAGACTTTTATACGAAAATGCAGCCAATAATAAATCATGACTTGAACATTTTCATATCATATAGATTTATTTTATTTTCTGAAATATTTGTGCGTTGGTTTATTTTATTTTACAACCCGTAAATACTCAAATTATGCATAGTAAATAAAAATTAGGAACCCTGAAATTAAGTAGGCTATCGACTTTTGTTTTTGGTAGGCATTGACTTATTATACTCGTAACTCATCCCACCAATAAAACAAAATATTGTAGTCTGTTTAATTTTACCATTTCTGATAAATTTTCTTAGGTCACTGGACTGGATCACCTTCGTTCTAGATTTTGTAAGTTTATACCTACAGACTGATGTGTAGGTTGATTTTGTATTTCAATATTCGCAAATTGGTGGGTGGGTCAAATGCGGAACGCCTCGCAAGTTTTATTGCGAAGCAATTACCAATCTGAAACGCTGGTTAAAACCAGTCAATAAACCTGAACTGAAATGCACGATACAACAGCGGATTCTAATCGCCCTCGCGGTTCTCCCGTCATGCACTGCGGGTGGTTGGTCTTCGCCGGCGACAGAGCGATACTAATCTTATGCAAAGATTAGATAAGTGATGCAATTACCAAGTGGTGACTACACAAATATCTTTCAGATCTTGAGATGCACCGTTCAGCTCTGCATGTCGGTTAGAGTAGCCTTGGGCAGGGCCGGATGACTGCGTCACCCCCAAATAGTGTGGTGTGGTTCACTATTCATTTAGGATTGTCACATTTTTTTAAAAGATAGTATAGGACATACGTTTTAAGCAAATTGCTGTTCGCTCGGCTGACTGACACCACAGGTGTTCGAAATCTTGACCATATGTCACGAATGTGGAAATATAGGGCTCTGCAGTAACACATTTCCTAATTTTGTTTTAAAATTATATATATAAAAAAAAGTTTTCACGAATTTTGTTTTTGTTGAAAACTATATTCAACTCCAAAATTGACTTTATTCGTGATTTTTTTAAAAAAATCTATGACTGCAGGGCTGTCCCCATATGTATGCTTTATTGACAACTTTGGATGCATCTTGGCCGAGCGAATAGCTATTTGCTAACTGCCAAATGTGTTGTGGCAAATGTTTTGATCGTGAAACTGGATTATAAATAACAAGGTCTTATACAGATAATTAATTAATTGGCTGAACTCGAAAAATGGAGGTACTCCCTTCGTTTTGACCATGCTGCTTGATTATGTAATCTGAAAAAGGCTACAACTAGGCCTACTAAAGTATTGTTCCCCTCCGGTTCTGGTAGGGCCTAGTGTATTACGTCACACGTCGATCGAGTCGTGCACTATGGCAGCTGTGGTCTGCGCGACCCGCGGCCCATTAGCGCCGGCAGTGGGGCGTAAGAACTGACACAATAGCCCCGGGGATGTTCATTCCATTGTATCGCACGCACACGAGGGGTGTTATTGTACTTGTCTCCCCTCCACCCTCCCAATCATTTGTCATCGCTATTAACGTGATATTGCCACGCATACAAAATACGGATGATGATGAAAACTGCGGTTGTTTGATTGTGTCACATATTATATTCTCTCTCGTATTATTGACAAGCCCCAAAGCGATAGTTCAATTTATATTTTCTATCCGGGACCTTATTATATTGGGAAGAGATCAATACTTTTTTTGTGTTGCGTAGGGAAAGTCGCATTGGTAGCCAGTTGGCCCTTCTATAAGACCCCTACTATCTTATTTCTCAAGTCAATTTACTATATTTGTGAAGATATGAGGCTATGAGCAGAGCACATATCTCTAAAGAGATTTTAATGCCTAGCTCGTTAAAAATTATTTACAATTTAACTTCGTTTTTCTACATTGCAAATCTCTGTTTAGGCTAATTGAGTAAAAGTTGCAATCTCACCGGTTTTACGACTTTATTGCCGGCGGTATTTCATATATTATTGTATACATTTTAAAATGTTTTTATCATGACTTCCATATGATTACAAGAATATTAATTGAAGATCACAAATGAACAGAATTTTGTTCGAAATTTTCAACCACCATATAACACAGTCAGTATTATTTTTTTTCACCCTACTGATACATTATCTATGGTTTCATTATTTGCACGGTCCGTGTGAATCAAATTTGGGTGTTGTTCTGGAGAAATAACATTCAAGTACATAGGCCTACATAGATTTTCCACAATTTCCATAAAGTTGCTTTGTTAGTGTTGACTGTTGAGGTTGTTGACAATTCCTATAATGTAATGTACCGTATTTTAGAAGGAAATCCATACGGATGACTGGGCTACTTTCCCACCACCACCTTTCTGATTGATTGCTTACAGAAACATTTCGTGATTACACCTAATTTATAACAACAAATCAAATCGGTCCACCTGGAAAAGTTGTGCTCGGAAAACACACACAATCGCTTGGCTCGTTCTACAATCACCAAGCGTTCTCGCGTGATCTCGGTCTATGAGTAGGTTGCAGCAACCGAGAAAATAAGCATTCTTCTCACGGCTGTAAGCTGTGCCCGCATTAGCCCCACGCAACGCAACACAAGCTAGCTAGCGTGATTGCAAAGCTGGACAAATGCTATAATATGTATTTAAACATAAAAACAACAACATTAAATTATAGGTGGGGGACGTTTATTAGTATACTTATATTTGCTTTAGCTTATAATAAAACGTAAAACGTTTGAATTAAAACTGAATTGATTCATATTTCATCTCATCCTCCCTGCCTCACGTAGGCCTATATCAAAATGAGATATAAAATATTAAAATACAGAGACTAATCTGACGAAATTAACCAATTGTTTATTTGTAGATTTTCAAAAATTTGTAAAATCTATCGTGAATAATTATGTGGTTGTAAAAGTAATACTTGTGATGTGATAATGATGGATGTTGTGCTTTTCAGTCTCATACTACTGCCTGTCACATATTATACACAAATATTATAATAAATGGTCTAAATATACATTCGGAAAGCTTATAGAAAATACTTGGGCCGGAAGAACGTTGGATATATTATACCTGAAACATTTGTGCTGTGCAAATATTGGCAATACGTAGCCTGCAACCAAAGTTGTTTGGCAATAAAATATTACTATTAAAAATGTATTTCAACTTTCTTTCGGGACACGCTTCATTTATTTTGTTTGTTGTGTTGTGTACATAAAGTTTGTATCCAGATTACCTTCAAACAACAACGTGATTGACATTTGGGTAATGACTTTAAAATACGTTTTTCAACTGTGAATATTTAAATAGCCAGAGTTGAGTTTGAAGGCATCAGGAAAGCTGTGAGTGTGTATTAGTCTTACAAAGTCAGGTGTTGGTTACCTGTTTATAATATAGCTGCCCAGGTGGTCTAGAGGTTGGCCGTCGACGCCCTCACCCCGACAACTGCTAAATGTTGACGCTCATGACTAATCGATGTTTTTTTTGTCCACAGGTGAGTGAGTATACTTGGGTCTGCGCCGTGTTGGCTTGGTTATCTAGTTTCTCGAAACAAGTGCAGAGGTGAAACGAGTAAGTTGATGTTTAGTAGGTAATTGCAAACCCATCACATCACATGGGTACAGTACCATAGCGACAGCTCGCTCTCGGTGCAAACCTAACCAAGAGAGACAGACGGAAGAGAGTTGATAATAACATAGTAGAATGGTAGTCACTGTTCGGAGCCTGTAATCACATGGCAGAGGGGAAAGATAACCACATTCGTACACGTCCCTGGGACCTCTCTCTCTCTCTCTCTCTCTCGCACATCTGCAATTTACTTAGCACGTGCAAAACTATGCTAGGGTGAGATATCTTTTTAGCCAACATCCAGCAGTTATCTTGCTCCATTAGGAAACAATAAGTTCTTTTTATACGTGTTATTGCCAGTAGTGTAGATATTTTTCTAGAGGTTTATTTTACAACTGTAAAGATAAATAAAGTATGAATTTGACTGGTTGTGCAAGCGCTTGTTCCAAGAAATGTTTGGCGCTCTCTTAGCCCACCACACTTGTCATTTCGGCTCTGTTTACTGCTTTTATGTTCACTTGGGTAGGCTAAACGGTTGGCAATGAAAAATAGTAAGATTTAGCCTCACCATTATAGGCTTACAAAGTTCAAAATTCATTGAGTAATAAATACTAAATAGTATTTTTGTTGAATAGTTCCCGATTCCCGTTATTGTATTGTTACTGACTTGTGGGTGTAGGGTCTCGAGTTTTCTTCCGAAAGTTCTGATTCCGCTCCACACACACAGAAGTGACTTGCTGTGGTGGTGTGACAGGCTGGCTTTTAGTTGACAAACGATAGCCTATAGCTGAGCTGAGAGAGCCCCGCTGATAAGCTATATCGGATCGACCCTTAAAAGCGCGTCTTTATAACAATGGACGGACGTCTTTTCTCTGCCACCTGATCTGACACCTTGTAACAAAGGGCAACATATGTGAGAGTTGTTTTGTGGGCATCGTAAGAAAAGCTCCCCCTCCCCCCTAGCCCCGATATAACAAACATTTTTTATATGTTTATAAATTATAAAACCACTCAACTGAACTATAAACCGGGGCTACTTACTTTTATTCGCGATGGTTTTATAATATACGTTTCCGGGTTAATGAGTTGTGATCATTTAATTTTTTTATATGATTTCACAATTTTTATTTTCAGTGATTTCAGATTCAAATGAACAGAATAACCAAAGCCCAAACCAAAGAATATATACTAGCTCCAACGAAAGAATGCAGATGCTTTGCTTTGTTGGGGGTCGGGTAGGCCTAGTATAAATGCGCGGTAAAAGGAATGTCGCCTTTGTGTACGAAAGGGATGGGGAACCTAAGTGGGCGTTGTCCGGTTCTCTCCGGTCAGCGAGGTATAGGCGATTAACCCGTGCTAAATGTTTCGTAAGCGATAGCGCGA
Source organism: Sweltsa coloradensis (assembly GCA_024449915.1). Classification (NCBI taxonomy): domain Eukaryota; kingdom Metazoa; phylum Arthropoda; class Insecta; order Plecoptera; family Chloroperlidae; genus Sweltsa; species Sweltsa coloradensis. The sequence goes on from JAMZAV010002950.1 coordinate 54,991, forward strand.
GAACCCGACCACGGACCGGAATTATATTCATACTGTAAGAAACTATAATCTTTCCTCTTTGCGTGGATATACATAACTCTGCTCTATCACAAATATTAATGACATTTGTTTTGAGTTGAAGTGAACTCTACATTTACACTGTTCCAAACCTTCCAAACTGCTCATGAAAAAGCACGTAAAAACATTTTGTCCGTGGCATCAGCATAACATTTGGTATCTGACTTGCTTTGTGGCTACTGTGAGGTCACTGGGTTGTACTAGATTATACATTACTAATAAAATATCCTTTAATGTGCCAACAAAATCTTGAATGCGAAGTACATTTAGCAACCATGGACAGGCGCGTGGTATGCGAGGATGCCACAGCTGCACACAACGTGGCTGTGTCTCGCTTAGGTTGCCGCTCAGTCAGAGTACATTTGCGACAGCGCGCAAACATGGGTCCATTAAACTCATAATAGTTTGAATTTAGGAAGCGTCATCGAGCAAAGTAGAATGCCATCATCTTCTTTACAAAACTATGCATCTTGTGATGGTAGTGGTGGAGATTTCCTTTGCGCGAGGCAAAAGATACGGCGAGGTACATTTTCGTACCATGCTAATCCTTATGGGCGCTGAGACCAGAGAGAACCAATTTCCTTCCCCCTTCAAAACTTAGGTTCCCTATAGAGTTGACAAAGTTGTTATGTTGGTAAAACAATTTCTAGCTAGCTGCATCCTTTCGTTGGAACCACTATACCATGTGTACGCGCGACAGTTTTCAACCCACAATACAGAAACACTCCATAATCCATATGATTGTTATCAAAATATGGAACGTAAGCCCACTAGCCCAGCCCACCATTACCATCTGGAGCCGTAAGCTCTGAAGCCCGCTACCCTGATGAGCCATTGTTCTGGTTCTGGGTATTATAACAGCGCCGGTTGACGGTAATTAATATACCTACTCATATTTCATGTTCCATGCTCTCTTCTTTGTCAGGACTCAGGAGTGATGGATTCATTTCTTTCATACACACTTTACTATTGTAGATGAAATCAGCTGGTATTGAAATTGACTCGTTGTTTGCCAACAATGAAAATATGAAATATTATTTGTCAGTTTTTATAAAAAATGTCGATCCTAAAAATTACCAATTGAATCACCAAATTTGGCAAATAGCATGTGTAACGAATGCAAGTGATCTGAAACATTGTTATAATAATTATTCATATTTCGCTGGGTAAGGCTTAAATTGGAGAGAAATGTAAAAAAAAGATATATTGCTAACTAAATTCCCTGTCAATTGAAGCTGACATAATGTGTCAACACCGCGATAAAAACTCGAGTTTTTCTAAATAACTACGAAATGTACGTAGGGACTTGTAATGTAACAACAGATCGTAAATGTAACTAGAGCCGATGGTGGATTAAAAGATCTTCAACAAATGAGTTTTCCTCCTCTGCCGTCGTCTTTTGTTTCTCGTTGATTGAAGAGCGGCGGCTGTGCCGTAAGATTCGTCAGCTTCAGCGCTTTGCGAGCCATTGTTCATTGTTCTCTTGGTGGAAGGAAACGAGTACTCCCGACTCTCAAGTGCATTCACTCCAATGAAAGGAAGGATTCAGAGAATATTGTTCGTCTTTACGTTTTCATTGCTTTTTATTCCAGGGAACAAAACTCCGCCAAGTTTGATTTTTATCGAGAAGAAGAGAGCTCGTACGAATGTCTCTTTTTGTTGTGAAAGCAGAAAAATGGAAAAGTATTCTCTGGGATGAATCATTCTTATATATGGCTTTTCAAGTTTTGATCGATTCCTATATTTTATTCTAATCCTAAGCCATAACTGGAATTAAAACTTCGGCATGAGTGACGAGAGGGCTAGTCACTGACTTGAGTATTTGACTGAGTGAACTGGCTCACCTAGTGGCTTACTGTCCGACTGACTGAGTAATTGACTTACTACTGGCTGAGTGACTGTGTAATTGACTTACCTAGGCCTACTGCCTAACTGATTGACTAACTGTTTGACTGACAGACTGCTCTTGATTTAATTGACGACGTTGATTGATTTCGATATAACTATCGTCATCCCATCCTTATCTTATCAACCGCTTCAACTGGTACCCAATATTCCAGGTGTCAATTAAAGTCTTTCGATAAGACTGGAGCGCCAGTGTTTTTCGTTGCGTCTTACCCACATGCCGATAGTACCTACCTACATGCGCTAGACTGAACACACGTTTCAACTTTCAATAAGTACTTAATTAATCGCATTTGCATAAAAAAATATTTGAATATTCATTGCCAAATCTGTTCGTGTTTCTTCAACAAACAAGTTGTCCACGGATGCTTACAACCTTGTAATGTCGCAAGGGATGGCAGCTGGCGGCTATCATGGTCAACTTTAATCAATATAAAACAGGGTGTGCAGTGTGCACTGAGCAGCTGGCGGCAACGCAGATGCTGGGATTATATTGCAACAACGTCATGATCCGGGACTCGAACCCAGGACACGACACACAGTTCTCGGTTCTGACACGGTGTGAATAAGCACGGTGTGATCGCTGTAGTAGCGTGCGTTGAACTTTCTCTGCAGTTTACAACCTAATATCACACTAATTTTTATTTGCCTCAAACAAATAGTTGAATTGTTTAAAAAAAGTCCCTTGAGTCTCGCGATTAATAAATACGTGCTCTTGGTAATTTACTTTCTAATGATCTTGTTTTATGTTCATGTTCTTGGTCATGTGTTTGTTCTTGTTCGTGTTTTTGTTCGTGTTCGTGTTCATTCAGATGGAAAACAACGCAAATGTGACCGGAATTTCAATCGGGCCTACTCGGTACAGCAAATAACTAACAGTTCTGTAGGCCTATCTTCAGTTCTGATTATCAAACACAACTTTCGTACAGCCAAAGTATATACTTCCCGTTGGCGAATGTGCAGGTGTGTCCGCGAGGTGAGGTGTTCCTCCATGCGCGTAAAACTGTCTTCCCCCTCTCTCTCTCGCTCTCTCTCATATAACGGCTTTGGTTTTCGCTTTCGGGCCTAAACTCCATGCCCAGCCAGCGTTTCCATCCTCTTGTTCCACAAGACGCAATCCCTCGAGCCAGCGACGCGTAGGCTAGGCCAGTGGCGTGCAGAGGTTCGATAGGGACCGGCGCGAGCGCGATCATACTAATGGGTACACCCACCCCCGTGTATGTACTTGCGCTGGCCACACGGGGTCTGGGGCGAAGCCCCAGCCGCCGGAGGCGGAAAATTTTTGGGTCCATTATTCCCTCAAGATAGCCTGTAGTGCGATCTGAGACATTTAGGACACTAAATTACTAATTGCAAATTTGCAATAATTTATAGGAAACTTTTCAAGGATTTGCTATATTTGCTATATTCTTTTATTTATTTCAAATTTTATATTAAATTAACCATTTACCATTTTCAATTTGTGGATATGTTTTTAACACACTGAGAAAATCATAATGTGGATATACAATTAACCTAGTATGGTCTGTTTGATCGTAAGGTAATTAGCACACCGAATCTAACATTAATCACAGGTTACAATACAATTATTAAGACAGCCCCTTTAAATTTTCTTCAACTAGGAAAAAGTGGATGTCTATTGAGCGAATTGTAAAATATTATTTATAGTACTTCCTATGCATATGGTTTTTGACAACAACATGAGTGACAGTGTCTAGCTAGTGGTAGACTAGGTACGTTTGTATACTTCTGAAGAAGCAGCAAACCTATCTACAGCTATGTTTATATCTATTTCACACGCCAAGGTCATTAGGTCTTCGAGTCTCTCCTCCAGGGGCGATCCAGGACCTCTCAAAGTAGGGGGGGGGGCGACTCAGCTCGCACCACACGGGGGGTCTGGGGGCGTAGCCCCCTGCTTAGTCCCTCAGGGAATTATTTTTTTTAGGCCTTTTTTCAAAAACGAGTTTTAATGACTTTAGAGAGGGTATATTTCAATATATTTTTTTGCAGTTGCTCACTAAAATAGGCCCTCTGGAGGAAGGTAAAACCGAAAGAAGCCCAAGCCCAACAACAAACTGAATTAAGTCCCTTTGTAATCGCTATCGCTCATGTGTTTCTATACCCTCACATTTTCAAAATCAGTGTTGAAATTAATGTTATTGGACTAGGAAAACGCTTAAGTCCCGCCGCGTTGTTGGATGAGCGTAATTGGTGCATTGTGCTGCCATGTGTTATATGCGGTTTTCTGTTGTTCTGTGAAAAAATCATTACTAAGTTGAAATTTTTTTTTAAATTAAATTAAATAAAAAATTTACTTAAATTTAATTTTTTTTTAATAAATCATAATTTAACAAAGGGAAAAAATCGTAATATTGAAATTTTCATAAGAAATAATTATTTGATTGCGCTCAAATTTAACACGAATATAATAATTCATGAAATTAAGGTTCTGTGAAAAAATCATTACACTAGGATGAAGCATGTTGGTGTTATAAGTCAAAGAACAGTTTTAAAAAAGAAAAAAACCGTAAAATTTGGATATTCATGAGAAATAACATTTCGATTGCGCTCAAATTTCATACGAATATCTTAATTCATAAAATTAAAATTCTGTGAAAAAATCATTAAAATTGGAAAAAGCATATAGGTGTTATAAGACGAAGAAATTTTTTAAAAATCGAAAAAATCGTAAAATTGCGATTTTCATGAAAAATAATTTTTCGATTGCGCTCAAAAACGTGGCAGTTCTAAGTTCAGAAATTTCGAAGGCCTCCATAAAATTTCATTGTAGTTGGAGTATCAATTTAGCCGGAATCGTGTTAACAAACACACAAAAATACAGAAAAAAAAGAAAGAAAGAAAGAAAAAAAACATTCCGGATTTTTTTCTCCAGTGTTGTGAAATGGAATCTTTGCTTCGCTCATCCAATGAGAGTAATTTCGCTCCCCCGAGAAAAATAGCCTAAGTGTTTTTTTTCTGTCTGCTCGCGCTCTACCGGTTAAATGGCTACTCTGATCGTGCTGAAATTTTCATGGGACCATCAAAGCCTATGAAGTTATAGATGTGTTACGATTTTGGGGAAAACCAAAGAAAATAATATCGTGTAACTGTGAGGAATTGACTAAAAGCAATAAACTTAAAAAAATCATAATCGAAAGAAAACATTGATATTTCTGGTGTCTGAACATAGAATAAAATTTAGGTTTTCAAGGATCAAGGGGGGGCGATCGCCCCTACCGCCCCCTGCATCCACCACTGCTCTCCTCTTCAACGGTCGTGCGAAGGCGGTTCGTGATCAATTTTAATTTAGAAAATGTTCGCTCTGCTGATGCCGAAGACGACATAACTACCAAGATATTGCTATACAACTATACACCATTACATCCAGCTTGCAAACCTAGTGAAGTGATAACTAATAACAATTTCTCTTGTATTACCTGTACATGTTTATATTTTTTCTCCCACCCACACCTTCTCTAGAGGTGAGTGGGGGTGGGTCACCCAAAGCCAGGGGGTGGGTACACCCCCTGGCTTTGGCACCGGCGCGGCTCGCGCCGCGGAACCATTGTCTGCACGCCACTGGGCTAGGCTGGCTTACCTCTCAACATGGCAACACGTAATAAAAGTCTAACTTCATCCAGTTGATTTACTGTCTCTCTAGTCTACGGCTGCATTACAAGTTTCCTATTTAGTTAGCAAGTGTTCTTTGTGGTGAGTGAGTAGCATGGGCGCCGGGAGGGGGGGGAAAGGGGGGGCGCTTGCCCCCCCTGGATTTCAGAAAAAATAAATTTTAACTGGCGATATGCGTTTATTACAATAAATTAATGTATTCGTGAAACCGAAATTCAATTGAAAATTAATATTAATAATATTAATATATTTAATGATCTGATCGGGAGCGGAGTGTTGCAAGTTTATTTGCTTTTGCTATTTCATCAAAGTTAGCGGTGCCGGTGCTGCCTTTGGCTACTTAGTAATGCATTGAAATTTCGCATTTTCCTTTTTGGGTCTAGTCAATCACGCCCGTTTTCCATTTATTTTATGTTATGTGATATTATGTGTATGATTTATTGAAATAAATAATAATAATAATAATAATAATAATGTAACAAGATATCGTTTCTATGATTTGTAGGCTAGTATATTATTAGTCGATGTAGCCTCTAAGAACGTGTTTATGTTTTATATTTTTATTCCACATTGCATTCCAACTGGAGAGAACTTAAAAGTTTCAGTTTATGTAAGAAAAGAAAATGTGATCAAAACAATCACATTCATTATAATTTTATGCAATTAAAATATAGCCTTTATTTTTAAAACGTGTGTATCATTTTCAACTCATAACCCATTTTAGTAACCGTATAAAAGTTGAGACACAATGTTTTTTTGTTTACTCTCTAGTATCTACTGCACAAAAATTACATATTTCGGTATCGTATTCAGCCCACTCCTTTTTTCTAAACCCACCAAATGCATTCTAAAAACCCGATTTTCAAAAATTTCGCCTGCGGCGCTATTGTTGGGGGCTCCGCCCCCCAAACCCCCCGTGCTTGCCCAACGAAACTACAAATTGTGATTGTTGCCCCCCCCCTGCTAAAATTCCTGCCGGCGCCCATGGTGGAGTAGAGTAGACTGTAGACTGTGGAGTGACTGCTTGCTGACTTTATGCGACTGCATTCTCTGGCAAAGAGATTCTGTTCCGTGCATACTAGTTACTTACACAATATGAAGTTGGCGACAGTCGTTTTGTTTTGTACAGAGAGACACAATAGTTGCAACAATTTCCTGGAAACAGAACAAGGAATGTTTTCTTGGTTGCATTGTAGAACGAGAACGCAGAAGCATATAGATAGATGCAATTTGAATGTTGATTTAAATGTAAATAAATTAAATTCCCTTCAACTTTCAAGTGCTTTCGGGAAATTGAAGATATGTAAACCATAAACAAAACACTATAACAGACTGAGAAAATTTATAGTGTTTACTAGTTTTGTTACTCGTTCAAAATTGAGTAATGACCCTAGTAGAGAAAATAACTAATTTTTGTGTTTTGGGTACATTGCAGAAAATATAATATAATATACTAAGACTAAACCTATTATTAATTATTGTAGTCATGTGTAGGCCTTGACTTATACTTGGGGGGGGGGGGTCGTTTTGATGACCATCCAACTTCCAAGTAGTTACGATGCTGTCACATAACAAGACAATAGCACGCAGAGTAATTAGGATAAGTGGTTAGACTGGATGGAAGATCGTTTGCCCCGCTGTGTTTCAAGTCGCAGTCCAGTCCGACGGAGTCTAGACCACCCGCTGGGCTTTCACCAGGGGTCAAGGTCAGCCACTGGTCGGCGCACCTGGCATTACTGACAGCGATCAGCCTGTATTGAGCAGGATGTACGTTCTCACCTCACCTGTCACTACCTCACCTCACACCACCAATCAATATACACGGTCGGAAATGAGAGTAAATTAGAATTTATAGTGAATTCAATCTGAATAAATATTAGTGATTTCATTTCACTCAAATGAGATACGTTGATGAAAAAAACTTTCAGCACTCTGAAGTCTGATTTTAAATTCAAACGATATCATGATTCATGCAATTCCTCAATTTTGTCTTTACAAGTTCCTACATAAGTTGGCGTTCATCAACTCACAGGCGCCGATAAAACACTTGGAAAGCAAAGTTGTTCATTCTAACACGTTTCCATTTTAGCTCTATATTGAACACCCAGAATTATATTTTGAATTAGCCCACTCGTCGACGGCGTTTGTGCCGACAGAATTGGCTCGTACTGAAAATCCCTTGTGCGACGGGTCGGGGTATGAATTTAATTAAATTTGTATTTCTCCATCTTTTGATGGTCTTTTATCATTTTGACAACATCCAACATTCTCCGATTTTATCGCAACTCTCAACTCATCCGTCGCAATACGCTACATTCCTTTCCACGTTCCTTTCCTTTTCAGATTTCTTTTCTCAGCCCAAATTCCCCCTGACTGTTGATAATGACATAATATCTCGATTTTATCTCCCCCCGCCGCTCAACCCCCTCGACGCCTGTGAAGCCAGCCGACTCACCGCACGGGGGTGGGTCGGGGTGGGGGGTAATTGTTCCACCGATACTCATCTGGCTAATGATCTGTCTACGCCAGGTGTGGCCAGAGAGGCTACCGTTCGTTTTCGACCGGATGTGAACTCAACTTCCGTTTGATTAGATTAGATGAGCTGTATTTATTGTTGGATGAGCGTAGCGAGCGAAGCGAAGATTCCATTTCACTACACTGGAGAAAAAAATCCGGAATGTTTTTTTTTTTTTTTTTTTTTCTTTCTTTTTTTTTTTTTTGTATTTTTGTGTGTCTGTGAACACGATTCCGGCTAAACCAATACTCCAATTGCGATGAAATTTTATGGAGGTCTATGAAATCTCTGAACGAAGAACTGCACGGGGGGAAAAATCGATCAAAAAATTATTTCTCATGAAAATCGCAATTTTACGATTTTTTTTCGATTTTTAACAAAATTTTTCGATTTATAACACCTGCATGCTTTGTCCGATTGTAATAATTTTTTCACACAACCTTTATTTTATGAATTTATATATTCGTGTGAATTTTGAGCTTTATCGAAAGATAAATTTCTTTTAAAAATCGCAATTTTTGGAATTTTTTTGATTTTCAAATTTCTTTGGCTTATAGCACCTACATGCTTTATCCGATCGTAATGATTTTTTCACAGAACCTTAATTTCATGAATTTATATATTCGTGTGAAATCTGAGCGCATCGAAAAATTATTTGTTATGAAAATCGAAATTTTACGATTTTTTTCTTTTTTTAAATTACGAATAATTAAAAAAAAATTAAAATTAAAGTTTATTTTTAATTTAATTTAAATTAATTTAAAAAAAATCAACTAAGTAATGATTTTTTTCACAGTACAACAGAAAATCCGCATAACACTTAACAACTCAATGCACTAATTACGCTCATCCAACAACGCGGCGGGACTTAAGCGTTTTCCTAGTACAAAGCGAATACAAGTTTAATCTATTTTAGCTCCCAGTTCGGTTAGGGTACGTTGGTTAATAAAATGCATGGAAATCTGGTATTGTCAGAGAGAGAGAGAGAGAGAGAGAGAGAGGGGGGGGGGTTATATATTCCGAAAACCAATCTCGTTTAGTATGCGCATACATTATGCATTCCATTTAAAGCAGAGCAGTCAGTTTGTTTGATCAAATATTCCGCGAGTTACGCGAATGGGTAATTTACGTTATTCCTTGCAGGAGTTGTTTATTGATGAACCGATGCAAAACATTATACGTAGTGAGCACAATCATTTTATTGCTGAATGCTGGATTTGGATTTCTTCACCAATTTATAAACGAATAAATATTGTATTCAAACATTGCCGTTCGCTGTGATTTACATTTTTGAACTAAGTTCAAATACGAACGGTGTCTAGTAATGTATACTACTGCCAATCAAAGCTACACCTAACACCCCAGTATATTTTATACAAGGGTCCTACAAAGGACCTACAACTACAAACTACAAAGGACCTATAGATACATATTACATTTTGTAAAATTATATATTGTGTTAACATTTGTATCGGCAACCTAGGAATTGTGCTTACTGATATATCCGGTAAAGTATCTTGACTGGAAGCGTACAATTCTCTTCCGGTTGACTTATGCATGAGATACACTGTTAGAAAATCTCAATTATTCACAAGAACTTTCAGCGAGGCGATTCGGATTTCAAAACTGCCAGTTGGAAATCGAACCTTGCACATGCGAATTTTTTTGCTGATCACATTGCGTAATCAAGGATTGTGAATGGAATTGCAAGCTCTCTTTTCAGCGAAATGTGAACACTTTCAAGACTAGATCCTAACATGGACCAATAATATTCAATCTTTGAAACAATGCTCATTTAAAAAATATGACGAACAACTCATTAACCCGGAAACATATTACAAAAATCATTCACTGAACTCTAACCTGGGTTACTTACTTAAAAAGTTTCGATTTCTAGGAGTCAGTCGGGCATGTAGGTTGCCTGAAGGAGATGGAGTCTCCGAAATATTGAAACATTTTAAAGTAAGTATCCCAGGTTATAGTTCAGTGAGTGTTTTTGTAATTGCCCATCTTTTTAATCATTATTTATTATCCAAACATTTGCTGCGAGGTTCTAAACAATTTTATAATTTGGGTCATACGTGCAAATTAATGTATGTTATTTACTGTATCAAGCTTAAACTTTCAGTTGCAGGTGGCTTATAAGATAATGCATTGCGAAACAAGTTTGCATTGTTAGTCGGCCCTATACTACACGTGCCAGTACTCTGCATGCATACGGTCACGCGCAATTACGTTGCCTCGTCAAAACTAATAAATGTTCAAGATCCGGTCCTAAAGTTGTTATACAAAGTAGGCCTAATGACCACGAGATTTCGTGTCTCATATATTCGTTTCTCTCTCGCACATGCTGTTTTATTTCGAGTACCGAGCAATTAACTAATTAATTCTAGCATCAAGTTTATGCTGTTGCGGTCAGCTCTGATGCGCAACGAAATTGCTGCTAGAGCCTATAAATAAATTGTTTGGACTTGAGTTTTCAGTTGCTTTACAACCCGGAGGCGCGGCACCGGTTTTATTATTTACACGATTCAGTGCATTCCATCCTGCAAAAATATACACTGATTTCATCCAGAACAGAACGTCTAAACTCTGAAGCACAATGAAACATCGAAGGCAGCAGTGCAAGTGATACCAAAGTGATGAACATGAGAGTAGCAGCAGTGGCGTAACTAGCCCTTGTCTTTTGGGTCGAACATTTTTGTAACCACAAACATGGGGGGAGCTGCCCCATCTAGTGCGTGTCTGGGGAGCATATAGCTCCAAATTTGCTTTTTTAACATTTACGTTTACGAAATAAAATAGGAAAGAAAGACTTCGATGGTATGGGCACGTACGAAGAATGAAACAAGATAGAATACCAAGAAGAGAATTTGAACACACATGGGGGGGAGTAAGAAGAGTTGGACGCCCAAGAGATAGATGGAGGGACCAAATAAAATGGAACATTGAAGAAAGAGGAAAATCTTGGGAAAGAATTAATGAAGAAAGACTCTGGGAGGATAGAAAGAAATGGAGAGAACTGGTAGAAATGCCTGTCATGTCATAGAAGACATCGAAGTAGATGAGGAGGTGTTGAGCCTGGCTAGCAAACACTGAAAGTCCACAGCCCGAGAAATTGGTGATACATCACCCCCGACCTGACTTATGTTGGAACCGGGTGTTTGATTATTATTATTATTAACATTAAAAATGGTGGTATTTTAATTTTACTAGGTTTTAGCGTGATTTCGTCAATATTTTATAAGATAGTCAGATTTATTATCAGAATACTAAATCTTGCCCCAACATTGTCCCACTCCCCCATCGGACCAAATAGTAGTTAGTTACTAGTTAGTTGTTGGCCTATATTTTACTATGGTATTGGTAGACCTGCCTATTTATCAACTATCAACAAAAAACATACTTTTTAGTTTTTACCTATCCCCCGACCTATAGAGATTAGTAGAATATTATATTTTACTGATCTTGGTAAATACAATGGTATTGGTAGACCTGCACCTGCTTACATATCAACCATCAACAAAAAACATGCTTTTTGTAGAAACTGAAGATAATTAGTTTTAAACAAGATAAGCCGGAATAAAAATCAATTATCGTTCGCTAAAAAGCGCCACCTTGTGAGATGAGCTTTGCACTCCCGGTCGAAGCTGCTGGCTGACCACTCGCATAACAAACCGGTTCTGTTCTGAAGAGACTGAAGGTTGCGTCGTGTCATCTTATCTTGATCGTAACAGCTCGTAATTTCATTTCACAACGTAACGTAGCCCTGAAACCGATCTACCTTGACTTGACTCGGTTAATTGTTTGATCTTCTTCGCTGGCACTTGGCAGTAGTTTCAACAGCAGCTGCTAGGTTGCCCGTCATCAAACAATGTGTGTTGCAAGTCTGGTCTGTGCTGTACGTTCTGCACACGTAGTAATGACAAGTGCTTGAAGTTGACGACCTCATTGGTGATTGCGATAGACATCGATGAAACTGAAAATCAGAAAATAATATTTCAAATTCATTGTTTGAACCATAGAAACTACGTTTAGAAATATCAGAATATATTGTTGCGAATCGACATTGCATGTTTTTTATTTAGGTACGAGGTACGATCATGATTTAACTGAATTTATTTATTTATTTATTTATTTATTTAACGTCTATTCTATTCAGTTAAAAACTGATTTACAAAGGAGGACCGAGGGTTGATATAAGGAGGAGGCTGGATGTTGATAGAAAATATTGGATTTTGGATGAAGTACCAAGATGAGAGCTTGAAACAATAACAGGGAATCTGAGAAACGTCGGAATACCGGGTGAATTGTAGAAACTAATCAGGTTTAGACAATCGATACACGCGTCTTTGGAGGAGGTAAACTATGGCAGATGGTGGGAAGACCAGAAGAAAGGAAGGGGTCAGCCTATCAGTTGACGAGGACCGAGGAGACTCGATAAGTCGCGAGGCCGAGGGGATAAACGACAACTAAGGAGGCGAAAATAGAAACTTATTTCTTTGGAAATGGGGAAAGACTTATTTTTGAAAACAATGAGTGTAGTAACTCAGTATCCAAACGGTACCAATAAAAGAGTATAGTTCATAAAAGACAATGAAAATCACTTCGTTCATGTATAATTTTATCGCTTTGTGCTTGAAAGTTTCAGCATAAGGAATTGTATGCACACATTTTTATTGCTTGGTTGTTAGTTGAATGTTTTCTAACTTTTTGTTTTACGTCCGCTTATAAGAATCCGCGACCCAGACATAATAAATTGACAAAGTTGCAAAAGAAACAATTCCGTCTCTCTTCGCTTATTATTTAGTTCCGAGGCGATGTAGTCGGCACTCGGCAGCGTCGCGAGAATACTGGAAAAGAAGTCGAAGCAATCTGAGAATATGAAAGAAACTGAAAGTCGTGAGCTTTACAATGAGTGACTGCAGGGTAAACTTTGTTTTGTAGTTGTTTCTATGACGTACTCTTTCGGATGACGAAATAAAAGTTCTTGGAGGCGCAATATTTTGTTAAATTTTTAATGTCAATTTACACGTTAATTATTGAACACATTGGCGTTATTAATCACAATGTAATTTTAAAACATTGCATCATTTCAAAACTCTTTAAAACACACACAGTCACAATTTACAATATAGTAATAATATAACGGCATTCTATCTAAACTTTGTACTTTGTAAACATTGTTATTGTTCACCCTTCATAGCCCATCGTCTCGGTTAGCACAAATTTTAATCAAACCTAAAAAAACACTGTTTCATTACAAAGCAATGAGAGCATTTGTTATTCTTACCCCACAATTGTAATTTCAAAACAACATAATTTCAAAAGTTCAATCTCGTTATTTAAAAACATGAAGGTGCTAATTAGTTAAAGCCAACACTATAATTTTTAGTAATCTATTAAAAGTTAAGTTTATTCCTTTTCCTTGCCACCTTGACAGACAGTCTTTCTCAAGCCATTATAGTAAGTTACTGATCACCTTGAATCTTGATGAGCATGAGTAATTATTTTCTCAATGTAATTATTAACTACTAAGTATGCTATATTGATGGTAGTGAGAATACATTACACACGGTGGAATGCCCTTATCATATGTCATTGAATCTTATGTAGTCGTGCATACATAATGGTAGGTACTCAATATTCATTTATTCTACACTGCACTGCATCAAAATCTCCACCTTATAAGGAGATACTTCTAGGATATCTAAGATGGCAATTAACTATTCAAGATGTAGGCAATAGGCATAGATAACATTCTTTCATAGGCTTGGTAAGCCGACATGTAGGCAATCCGCTTGGATATCTTAAATGAAGAGCCGACGAGTATATAGGAATGTAAAATAGGCTTTCGTATACACCTCTAACATTATTTCAACGACAACTTGTTGTGTGTGATTGACAATTAAGTTGCTCTGGGTGAAAGCATTATGTAAATTTATAATTAAATAATGTTTCGAATACTCATGTCAGAAGTTTTCTCAGTCTTTCTTGTGTACCTTGGGTAGGTCGAGTCAAAAACTTGAAACTAACTCGTACTTAGTTATTAATAATCCAGTTTGAATTTATGTTTTAATCTAATACGTCTATCAATGATTCTACAACATAACAGACTCGATATCGCAAAGCTAATCTTACACGGTTCCATAGGCCTACGTCAAGAAATAATTTCATGACAGATGTCGCTCCTATGGTTTTATGTGATACAGTAATAATTTATTGTATGCTTACGAACAAAATTCCATGTTGTCAGGTTTTATTCTCTCATTTTGATCTACTAAATTAAAAAATAAGTTAAAGATCTCTTGATACATCATTTGATAACTCGAGTTTAATCGTTCGAGCTTGTTGTACTTGACGATTCAGTGATCCGTGCTGTCGCTCTCGAAGAGAGCTGCTCATGAATGGTGTATTATCATAGCCGTGTTCATCGTATTGCTGAAGAGAGGGCTGAAATAGGGGCGCTCTTTGTTGTAATCACCCCTCAACGAGGAAGGGTGGCGAGTTCTCCCCCTCGATAACCCACCCTCCTTCGGAGCTAGGGCGTATCTTTGCCCGCATCTGTTTTTACGTCTGCATTTATTTCCACCGATATAGAAGTTGTACACACGCTGACTCTTTCAATGTTTTACCCTACCCTATACCCTACGATTTTTACCCCTTTTCATAATGATGAATTAATATATTTTGTATTAATTGGTCAGGATTAGCGTAGCAGACAGAAAAGTACTACTGGTTTTTATGGCTGCTCTGATCTTGATAACATTTTCAGGGGATCATCAGAAACTCTGAATTTTGAACTTCCACGGTCTTGCGCACAATCGAAAACTTTGTCCCATGAAAACCACGCTGTTAATTTTGTTTTGTTTTTGTACACGTGTTTTTTTAGTCTGTATGTGTTTTTTGTGTTAGTTTATTGTCTGGATAAAAATAAATGATGATATTGGATGGATTGGATGGAAATTGGACTAATAATAGGATGGATTGAAATTGGACTGGATGGATGGAAGGAAAATGGATGAAATAAATGAAATTTTCAGTGGGGTTGTTTCAAAATTTTAAAGCTACTTTCACGTTAATTATTATATTATATTCAACATTCGTGTGTAAACGAGTCACTGTCTACTCCCCCCCCCCCCCAAAAAAAAAAAAAATTGCTTTAAAACTGTTCGAAATCAAGCGTGCTTCAAAGAACGCCTTTACTACACAAAAAGTTGCACAACATATATTTATACACGAAAACAATTTTGGACAGCTGGGCTAGACATCGAATTTTAATCATACTAGGGCTACATTGTCTGTCATTTTCATACACAACGTCACACAACGTTTTCCACATGTTATTTTTCATATATATTCACAATTTTTTCCTAACGAATTAATTCCGGAATGGAATGGAATCATATGTCAATGCCAAGGTGTGTCGAATAGAATGAGATGACGATATACGGACACTGACGGGGGAATTACTGTCATCGGACAGGCAGGCAGGCAGGCAGGGCGCGCGATGTCCCATTAATATTGATGGCAACGTGTATTTTAGATTCAGCGCAATGCTTCACGGTCCACCGAGCTAATGAATATTGATGGAGTTATGGAGTATAGCGCTGTGTATCGCACGGCAAGGCGAGGTGCCTCGACAATGCAAATTTCATATTTTGCGCGCCATCTATCGAGCGAGCTGATTTATTCATGAAGTAGTCGTGTTTACAGACGGCCACGGAAGTTCCAATTTAAAGTCGGATGCAAATTTCCGCGAAGGGGATATAGATCGCCAGTTCGTCAACTGGTTGTGTTTTTTTTTTCTCGTTTCAAAGGTAAATCAGTTTAGCTAGCAGGGATTTGTTTCATGTTTTGTGAAGGTTGGTGACACTGTAATCTATTCCACAGCGCTCCGCCCTTTGAAAGTTTAATGAAATGGTGTGCACGGGATATTAGTTTCATGTGGATATATTTTGCTTTTGTTTGTCGTCTATCTGCATCAGTAGGTGAATAATGAAGGAGGGTGAAGGATGAACTCATATTAATCAGTGTCCTATTATAGAGATCCGAATACTACAGTGAATTTACTTTGTATTTTGTAGGGTATGTTAATTCATCTCACAGCTCATGTAATTTATTAGTAGTTTGGAATGATTTTTATTGCACATCGTTTACTCCTACCCGTTATTTAAAAAGTAAATCGATGTGAAAAGTCACTTAGTACACCATATATATTTAATATCCCCTATTTAATTATATGCCTATAAATCTATAATTGGCAATACATGTAAATTCCCGTCATATTTACTCATTACTGTCAAATAATGACATGCATTATTCATTTCCTCGTTAAAATGCAAATAAGCTGTTTGACATTCACCTATAATGGTGAGCTGACGACGACGTTGACGATATGAGGATAAAGACTGTGCATAAAAATGCAAACCTGATTTTCCCAATTAAAAGTTATCGGTGGATGTCACTTGTTTTAAATTGCATTATTATACTTTTGGTAATGTGCTAATGAAATGCAGCAATGCAATTGCCATGTTTTACTGTTTTTTGCATGCAAGCACATGTCATAACAGTCCACATTACTCGTACTATGCATTGGAACAGTATTGTAATTCCACTTGGATGGTGGTATACATCTATGGACGCACGCACGCACGCACGCACGCACGCACGCACGCACGCACGCACGCACGCACGCACGCACGCACGCACGCACGCACGCACGGGCTAGCACGACAGCTGTTGGCGCCCGCATCATGCGTGTGCTAGCTACGTACTAATCGTGCTGTTGACCCTCTGTGTGTGTGTTGTGTATATTGCCAATCAATAAGGAGACACAGCTGAACAAAATCCAATGAGAGGTACAAGTAGAAACATTTGATGACGTACGTCATAATTTAAATACTCGGAACAATTTTCGAAGGTGCCAAAACCCAAACCCTCAATATGTTTTTATATATTGTTCTAATACATTACAAGGGAGATTAACGAAATTGAGAAACCGTTGTATTTTTTTTTTGTATAGTTTATTTTTTAAAAACGTCATCTGCATACAATGTATACCTTGTATTAGGGAGTATATTTTTTTGACATTTATATTCATTGAAAGGCTAATTCTTTATCGCGAACTAATTCATTGCATCACATTTGGGTCACGTTCCTATACATGCTTTGTCGCTGTCATCGTAGAATGTGCTAACAAATAACAAACTACTCGGCAACAGCTGCTGTGCCAAGCGCGGACAGTCACAACAAATGAATGTAGCCCCTCAATTCGTTATCAATGTAATGCCAAGAAAATACTTTTACCGTTTATTGTTTTATGGCAAGTTTCGTTTATAGTTGGTTGATTGGATCAATTGTGTTCATACTTTTATTGTTAATGTATTGTTTTATGTCATAGCAACGATTATACCCTGACTTGGAAGTGATATAATATCTCGGCAACGATGCTAAAATTAATGTAATGTGGAGCGATAACGAAAATTATTAAACGCTACATTCTACCACCACGCCATAACGCACACTATCGCCACTAAGATTGATAGCCTAATAATAGTATTCAAAGAATCAAAACGTTTGCAACAACGATTGCTAAACGGTCGTGGAAGGTAATTAAAAAAAAAACAAGGATGTGAGTTTAAAATATCTAAATCAATCACTAAATAACATAGTGTTATAATAAATCTTCATGGCAAACGCTTTTTAATATAAATCGTTCCGGATTTATTTGCATAGCACGATAGCGTGAAAGTTATAAATAACCTGACTACGTGCAAGATATGGCTAGCACAAGCTGTAGCGTTTTTCTTCTCTAATCTATTCCTGCGGTTGCGCTATGTTTTCCCAACTGCCTACCCACAATACAACACACTATACACCGCTGTTATCCATCCACACAAGATACTATCTCATAAAAACTGTAGTTACAACCTTATCAGTTCACACATTTCTTTTCAACGTGTCATTTTACAGCTAGATGTGATACCAAGTATGCGAGACAATGGCGTGATTACAATTACACTGGTGATTAATAATTACTCTTTGAACCATAGCGACGTAGCTCAGCTCACACGGTGTCACCAATGTTATTGTTTGGTGTCACAAGACACAAACATAACTGTCGCTTGTGAAAATGAATGACTGTTCCCGAATATTTGCATCTTTTGTGAATGGGATGTTATTTTATGACGTCAGTAGTACCTACTAGCTTCGAGTACTTATAGTATAATACACGTGGATGGACGTGATAAGCACGCAACCCTGGACAGAAGTTACCTAATCAATTCATTACATATCTGCATAACGTATCCTGTTTTGTTATCCAATTTGGTTACTGATTTGATGATTTGACTATTGATTAGTAGGCATATGAATATTTGGTCGACTAGATAACAGACACATAATAGTTGTTAGGGTACGAACGAGTTTTAGAACCGAGCCTACTATCGATTTACGTATATATATATATATATATATTGATACCGAGAGTGTACGGAGAATGTATATAAGATGGTTCGTGTGATATTCTCTCTCCGTCTGTTTTGTCTCGACTTTGCACGTGTGACGTGACGTGACGTGACGCCAGGCGTGTAATGTCATTAGTTGTTGCAAGGTTGGTACAACAAACACACCCGGGGGTCTTCTGTTGTATGTCGTGTTCAATTATCGAACACATATTATAGGTCGCGGCACAGGCATCTTCGACAAGACGTACGTGTACCTCTTGCACATTTGGCTGCCGACTGATCTAGTTTTCTCGAACTTTGTGTTTGAATAAAATATAATATTCGACCGCACACCCGCGTACAGAGTCAAGGGTTCAACTTCAAGTCAAGAATGAAGGGTTTGAAAACAACACTTCTCAACGTAACACCATGTTATCCAATATGCCTGATACTCATCTACGTAGGTGTGTTACATGTTGATACTGGATTGAATGTAAGACTTTGCCAGATGTAACTGGTATAAACACATACGTCACGTTTTGTTTGTCTACTGCACTGTCCATTCCACCTTCCACGTGCAGTGTGCACACACCATTGTAATCGTAAGTATTATCATTGACTAAAGAAAATTGTATCGTGATCAAGCGGCATGTAATGTGATTGAGCACCGGTAGACCTATCGTGTGTAGGTAGGCATATTAACTATTCTGCCCTTTCTTATTGCAGGGCATGTCATTGTTATTTTCTCATAAAATGATAATAATTTATATTCAACAAATCAAATTCATTGCTTGTAAACTTGGTTCAGTTGAAACTGCACTGTACCTCCGATCCGCGCGCTCCTGCTATCATGAGCACAGGTGGGGGGGGGGGGGGGGGGGGGGGGGGCTGGAGCTAGTGGTCGCTATGGGCACACACAATTAGCACATTAGTGGCATTAGGGCTCGTTAGCGTTGGGATTACAACACAGTGGACGGGGACCCCCGGGAATTAAGCACACTGCGTGTACGGCAGCATTATATAGCCACCCATGTAATTTGACTATCAAACCGAGTATTTAATTATAGCAATTTTTCACCTGGTCCCACAAAAAAGTGTATGCATAGGCTTACCCACTGTAGGGTAGGGTGCACATCAGTTGGCCTGGTAAGACCTTGTTCTCATGACTAACTATAGGTAAGGATGGTGTCTTCCTGTGGCTCTCCCATAATCTTACCCCCACCCCTCTCTTCAGACCACGATTTCCCCCTCTCCAGGGAACACTTGAATACTATCTTGTTTGCGAAAGAGTTTACCTTTTTTGACCAGCTTTACTACAAGTAGGCCTACCAATTGTACTAACTAACTATCTAACATTTATATTTTAACTGCGAAAGTATGTGTTTATGAAATTTCAATATTTTAAGTGCGAAAGTATGTGTTTCTGAAATTTCAATATTTTAACTGCGAAAGTATGTGTTTCTGAAATTTCAATATTTTAACTGCGAACGTATGTGTTTCTGAAATTGCAATTCTTGTTAGATGGCTTGAGGACATGCACGAGTAATTACATGAAGCACTCGGCGGCTCTTCAGTGAAGTAATTACCGACATTCATACACAATACACATGCATTAATTGGTCTGCAGTGCAGAGCCCGCACGCAGGTACATAATTAGGTATACATGCACTGCATGGTCTCCCAATTGACCTTGAATGCGTTTCTTTTCGTGTTATTTAGGCAATTTTGACATATATTTTTTTTAAATGTGGTTAGGTTTTATTTAATTGATAATGTATATAAGGGAGATAGCAATATTTCCAAATAACCATAATCATTTCTTGACTGGCAAACCAAACCAGTTTTTAAAGCGGAATGTGAAAGTTTATTCTTTAACGCTTTTGGACCATTAATTTTCACCCTAAAAATAAAAATTTTAGTTGGTAGTTTAGGAAGAATATACGATTGTCTGTATCAGAGTACCTTTTCATAATATTACCTACCGGTATTTTGGTAGGGCAATGGTATAGTATTTTGTTAAAAAAAAATGCCCGAGCTTCTTTTTATTTAATTACTAGCATAATTAGCGTTTAGTCTTGGCAAGAGTGTCACGGTAACAATTACCCTGTCTCGCACTAAATCAGTTTTCATTTGAGCAAATAACTGGTTTCCGTCAGTGCGACTACTCGGCAACCAGCTAACAAGCAACACAAATCTAAATCCTCACTTCCAACATTGTTTCGCTCCATTCTTCTTCGGCTAATAGACGTTTAAATCTAATTACGGCTCCAGTGCACTCTTGGTTTCGGGCGTATACTTGATTAATGTTCAGTTTCGACTTGTGCCTCATTATAAAACGTGCTAGCATGAGCATCCGACTCTAGTCTGGCTAATTATCATGCATTAGTCTGCATAATGAATTGAATTACGAGCCGAGAAGGTATAATAAGGAGTCGAATTAAGTGATTATAGAGAATAGAATGATGTAACTTTCAGTTGGGATACGATTCTTAGTTATAGTCTGCCTCACTGAAGTTGGCAGAAGTTGCGTGGAACGGCAAGGATCCTGAATCACTATGCAAAGAAGTCATGCTTCTGATTCGAAGTTCGAATTTATTTCGAATTAATTACATACTAATGAACAAAGGTAAAATAGCCGCTCATAGCACTGGATAACAAACAAAGTTTATAAACTTATTTGTTTATTTTAACATTTAATATCAGACTGTATTGTACACTTTTTTTTGAAATATAATATCTAAAAGATAAAATTATAAAAGGCTTGTGTTACTTGTCCAGCTAGGCCATACCAGTACCACGCCAACTTTTCATTTCAATTCAACTACAAACAAAGTATATAATTATTGCTACTCCATCCAATGCTGACTAATTGCTTACGTAGCTCTAGTTAATTCTATTATGAAGCATGTTATTATAGTAGAAGTGGCTTGTGTTGTTTATTATTCCACTCAGTATCATAGCGGCCGTTTCCTTCTCGGTAATATTATGTTATTTATTTGTTTTTTGTTTTGTTTTTATCATTGCATGCCTGATAATAATTACAAGTCCGTGACTGGAATGGTAAACACGTTTGTGAAACGAATGCGCCAAGCTAAGGGTTCAGTGTGTACGTGGGACTCCTACTGGTTGTATTTCCCAGTGGAAGCTTAGTCGGCTCGGGACTAATTAATTTGGTATGTATGTAATTATTTACGGCGCTTCTTCGGGTTGTCCACTTTGAGGTCAACTGTTGAGGATATATACCTGGGTTAAAATATCACGTAACGCATTTATTTATTTATTTATTTATTAACGTCTATCCTATTCACTTAAAATACTGATTTGTAAATGGAGGACAACTAAAGTAATTACGTATTAATTATGATAATAATCACCCTTGTCCCTTATTGCCAAAAGTAAGTCGATCGGCCTAAAATGAAACGTGAAATGAAATGAAGCAAAATTCTATTAAAAACATAAGAATATTGATTATCTCTTGATGTGGTTAGTTGAGAAACACTTCCGTAAATAATACTTTTAATTATTGGAAGTATTTAGAGTCAAATATTCCTTAGGCCCTACCTTCTGAAAACGAATTATTGTGATGCTGGTTTCGTACTAAGATACTCAAAATGTAACATTTCCTGTCACCAACCAACCCTGAATACAGGTTTTACCACGTCATAAATCACGTCATGAATGTCCCATTTTATAAATTTGTATTACCGTAATGAGTAATATGATCCTATACAAATCAATAATAATAATACATTAATAACATATATTATATGGATCACTCTCGTATGAAATGAACTCAAATTAAATTATTACTATTATATATACTATATACTATTAAATAATTACGTAAAAAAAAACTTGAAGGCTAAGAAAGCGGATAATTATAATTAAATAAGTTGCTCTGTTGCCGAGATTTGTTTCACTTCACAACTGTGGAGTTCTCAGTACAATTTTCGTTTTTCTTTGGCAAGATGTTCTCAAAAGTCGCGCTTTTTATTTTATCTATTATTGGAACAGTGTCGTTAGTGTTTCTAGTGAATGAAGCTATAATCGATGACGACGCTTGTAAGCTATTTACCTTGTCGAGCATTCTAAAACACACATATACCGCAAGATTTCTTAGAAAAACACGTTGCCAACTTTCATTTCCTATAAGAATACTCTCCCACAGTCACATGTATTCCGAGAATAGGGAAATGAAAGCCATCCTGGAAGTTTATTTGTAGCTTGACTTTTAGGCCCACAGAGATTACACAATCATAATTGATTGATTGATTGATTCTTGATTGGTTGATTAGGTCACCGAGGAAATGATGACCAATGTTCGCTTCGATTTGTTTGCGTGTTCCTTTGTTTACGTTATTTATTGAAAGCATACTTCCTCCTTTCTTAGTTGGGTTTTAATTATTGTTCAACCAACGGAACTCTTTGTCTGTCTGTCTGTCTGTCTGACTGACTGACTGACTGACTGGGCTGACTGACTGACTGACTGACTGACTGACTGACTGACTGTCTGTCTGTCTGTCTGTCTGTCTGTCTGTCTGTCTGTCTGTCTGTCTGTCTGTCTGTCTTGTATGTGTGTGTCTGTCTGTCTGTCTGTCTGTCTGTCTGTCTGTCTGTCTGTCTGTCTGTCTGTCTGTCAGCATAGTTTGCACGGTCCCTATATACTGTGTGGTTGTGGCCGTGAAATCGATTCCACGTGCAGACCGCTAACATTAGTTCGCGAGCCACGATTAAAGCTGATGTACAATTAATTCGTCGAACCGTATCAAACGTTTGCAAATAGACTTTACAATCACAAGGCCTTAGTTTTGTTTACCTTGCACTTTATTATCTGTGTGCAATGCAATCACGTAGGGAAATGTTAAGTGGATCAAAGCTCAAAGACCTATTCTCGAAACGTTACATTTCCCCTTATACACACACATTCTTTTGCGAATGCATTGCGTTCTTGATAAGCTATCGTTCGTGTTCTTGAACCTCGGTACACACGATGTTGAACGTTCCCTCGGTTCGTGTTTCGTCGTGTGACGTCGGCTTTTTGTCAATACGAGAATAAACCACTTTTGCTAGAGGTAGATTTTTATTTTTGACGAGCTGAATTTTCTTGGCCTTTTGTTTTGGTTATATTGAATTGGTGTTGTTTTAGCAGTTTTGTCTCTCTCCCCTCACCCCCACCCACCACAACCTATTATGTAACCTGGCACGTCTCTCTCTCTCTCTCTCTCTCTCTCTCTCTCTCTCTCTCTCTCTCTCGCTTCCTCTCTCTTTCTCTCTCGCTCCCTTTGAACCTCGTAATCGGTAGCTTCATTCATGCGATATTAAATTCTGTATGTACAGCTGTGGAAACGCGAAAAGTGAACAGCAAATGGCTTTCAAACTTTTGATTAAATTGTCGGCCGAGAGGAAATGAAACTTCAACCTTCATTAAATCTGATTCCGAGACAACGAACGATGATCCGCTCGACTAGACTTGTATTTATGCCAGAGCTAGAGGACAGAGAATTGGCCATTTTGTGGATAACTCGGTTTGACACTACGAGTAGGTATCGGATTAGATTACGGTTTTGTTAAATCGGTCGTTAAAATTTAAATGTTTTATCAAGCCAGTTTGTAAAGCGGAACGCCAAAACCTTTTCCGTTTGCATACTTGTGAAGTGTGATTAAAAGTTAAAACTAGTAAATGGGCATGGCAATGGCACGTGAACATGACTGTAAAGGAAGTTGTTGGATGAGCGTAGCGAGCGTAGCGAGCGAAGCGAAGATTCCATTTCACTACACTGGAAAAAAAAAATCCGGAATGTTTTTTTTTTTTTTTTTTTTTCTTTTTGTATTTTTGTGTGTCTGTTAACACGATTCCGGCTAAACCGATACTCCGATTGTGATGAAATTTTATGGAGGCCTTCGAAATCTCTGAACTTAGAACTGCCACGTTTTTGAGCGCAATCGGGAAATTTTTTCTCATAAAAAATGCAATTTTTACGATTTTTTTTCGAATTTTTAAAATATTTCTTCGACTTATAACTCCTACATGCTTTATCCGATTGTGATGATTTTTTCACAGAACCTTTATTTCGTGTGAAATTTGAGCGTAATCGAAAAATTATTTCTCATGAAAAATCGAAATTTTACGGGTTTTTTTCATTTTTAAAACAATTCTTTGACTTATAACACCTACATGCTTTATCCTATTGTAATGATTTTTTCACAGAACCTTAATTTTATGAATTTATATATTTGTTTAAAATTGAGCGCAATCAATAACTATTTCTTATGAAAATTTCATTTTTACGATTTTTTATTTTTTTTTAAATTACGATTAATTAAAAAAATAAAGTTAATTATTTATTTAATTCATTTATTTAAAAAAATCTTCGACTAATTAATGATTTTTTCACAGAACAACAGTAAAAATCCGCGTAACACATGGCAACTTAGTGCACCAATTACGCTCATCCAACAACGCGGCGGGACTTAAGCGTTTTCCTAGTTTAGATAATAGATATGTCTCGTGTCTTGACTCTTGATAGCTATATAATAGGTTACGTATTTATCTATTCTTTTTACAATTCTTATTAGTATTCGTAACACTAAAAAACTCAAACTCCGTTAGTACAATATCATCGCAATCGCATATTTGTGTTTTTGTTCATTGCTCGATTTGTTGTTAGGTTGTTTGTATTGTCATTTATAATTTATACATATCTTGGTAGGTCGACAGAAATGAACCAATCTCTTTTACATTCATTGGATGAATACACTTAATTCAACTTATAGTTTCAACGTTTGCATGATTTTAATCATATTTTCTATAGCAATTTTTACATACGCACGTTTGTCGCGCCATTTACCTATAGAACAAATTCAAGTGTATACTGAACTATGCAAAAATCATTTCATAATTTCACTTATCAAATTCATATTTCCAAAGGTGAGTCTCAATTCTCAACGACCACCTTACACAAAGTAAAGAATAGTACAATTACTTGATATTAATTCTCCACCATATCCATATTCTTTGGCATGCTACTGTAGTAGCATAAGTAATAACTAGGAAAACGCTTAAGTCCCGCCGCGTTGTTGGATGAGCGTAATTAGAGGACCTGGATCTTATTAATTACAGAAGATAAAGCGGCGTTAAGCGTAATTGGGGGCATTGAGTTGCCAAGATTTATGCGGATTTTCTGTTGTTCTGTGAAAAAATCATTACTTAATTGAAGATTTTTTAAAAATTAATTTAAATTAAAATAAAAATAAACTCTTATTTTTAATTTTTTTAATTAATCGTCGTTTAAAAAAGAAAAAAATTGTAAAAATTTTGATTTTCATAAGAAATAATTATTCGATGGTGCTCAAATTTCATACGAATATATTAATTCATAAAATTAAGATTCTGTGAAAAAATCATTACAATCGGATAAAGCATGTAGGTGTTATAAGTCAAAGAATTGTTTAAACAAAGAAAAAACCCGTAAACTTTCGATTTTCTTGAGAAATAATTTTTTGATCGCGCTCAAATTTCACATGAGTACCTAAATTCATAAAATTAAGGTTCTGTGAAAAAATCATTAAAATCCGACAAAGCATGTAGGTGTTATAAGTCGAAGAAATTTTCAAAAAATCGAAAAAAAATCGAAAAAATTGCGATTTTCACCAGAAATAATTTTTCGATTGCTCTCAAAAACGTGGCAGTTCTTCGTTCAGAGATTTCGAAGGTCTCCATAAAATTTCATTGCAATCGGATTATCGGTTTAGCCGGAATCGTGCTAACAGACACACAAAAATACAAAAAGAAAAAAAAAAAAAAAAAAAAACATTCCGGATTTTTTTCTCCAGTGTAGTGAAATGGAATCTTCGCTTCGCTCGCTTCGCTCGCTACGCTCGCTACGCTCATCCAATAATAATACACAACAATACAATTAATAATACAATTGATTGATTGATTGATATTGACGTATGTTGTAGAAACATCATGCATGGTGAAGAGAAACATATTCAAGAATGTTTATAAAATATAAATGATTTATTGCTCTAGACTGTAGCGTGATGTGTAGTTTACTTTCTGTGCACAAAGGAATTTTGATCTAATTTTATTGTTGCATACCAAAAAGTAGAACAATGGTAATGGAATGCAGTTCCCGGCTTCCCGCTGCACGTTTGACTACATATCGCCTATGTTATATTTTATTGAAATATACACACTCGTAAAACAGGTGACTTCCGAACAATGAAGTCCATGTTACGCATTTTCTACTCATTTAAACGCATTCAGTAACAGTTGGAAATTGTATAGCATAGGAGCATAAATCTAACTTTCTGGCTTTTCTGCAATATTCCGAGTGCGTTCTGGTTCAGTTCACCCCAGGTCCACCCCCCGTTTGGTTTGGTGGAAGTGCAACGATAAATAGGATAGAGCAGATATAGATTTTAAAAGTAAACCCTGCCTAATAATTTACCATGTTATGATGTTTACATTGGTTTTGGAATTATCAATCATCGCAATTTCCGAAGATTATAATGTCGGGCTCACTCACGTTCAAGAGAGGCCTATCTCCAAGGAGTTGCTGTAAATAGAATGAGCTTACAATTAAATGTTAATAATTAAACATGATATGCACAACACAACACTGTACATAGAGATAACAATAAAGTGACAGTTGCACGTCGTGTGCTTGTGAAGCCGCCAACCATGAAACGACACGCGTGTCGCGATGACACACCGCACGCAGACTTTGTGCACCTGTCATGACTCATGACGTCATCGGCGTCGGCTGAACTGAAAGAATATCATTCCGAGGACGAGTTTACTTTAGGTTGATCGCGTACGCAATCTTTGGGAGGAGAGGGCAAATTTGACAAGTATTACTCCTCACGAGGATTCTGTTTTTGTTTTTGTTTGTTTACATGGAATGAACATGAATGTAATCAACTAAGACTAAGACATGAGCACGTAAGCAACTGTAAGTTTATCGCTCCAACCTCAACAGTGTAGTTCTATAAGAGTCTTAATTCCCTCGACGACCTCCCCGACGACGACGACCATGTGAACGATGGTCGATGACGACCACGGCGTGAGAACCCTCCCCCCCCCACTGCCACCCTGTGCCCGTTGTTTGTTTTGGCTACGGTTGACGCGCCATTAATCCACCTACTTGTTTTTTGAAATTTTAAAGTGTATTCAATATTGGAAGAAAGTACTGTAAAATTTACAAAAATGCGATTTATGAATTGGAAAAATTTCTTCCGTGTACCCAATCTTCTTGTGAAAAGGTTCAATATGTAGGCCCTATAGATCCTAACAATTTTATAAATAATTTATGCGCCCTAGACCCGCACTAGTTGGAGCCCCCCCCCAAACAATTATTGTCGACGAAAGGACGCTAAAAAGTATAAACAAGAAAAAAGCTACCATTTGGAATGTAAAAAAAAAATCCTGGGGCTAAGCGCCCTAGACCCGCACTAGTTGGAGGGGCATTCCCCCCAAACTCCCCTTTGTACCAGGGTATATATACTTTTCCCGAAATAATAATTATTTCGGGCCAACACTTATTGTTGGCAGTTGACAGGGATGTTCTAAAACATTCTTATAGGCCCGTCGAGTCGAGAGATCGCCACTTATTATTTTAAAAATTAACCACTGTCAGTTACAACGTACTGAAGACAACATTGAATATAATATGGAAGTGTCCACAACAAGAATTCTTTAGGTTGTCAAAATATGACTGATGAGTTCGGGTTCACTGCTCCAAGTCAAGTATATATTCCAGTTGGGAGTACTCCACTCCTAACCGAACAACCTGCACACTTTTATTCCGATGACGTACTTGCCTTGCCTCCCGTATCTAATACAGGATGGTGTATACATATTTATAAGCTCGATTCACTTATATGAAGAGCTAAGTGCGCTCGCTAGTCGCTTCTCGTCTGCATGTACCCCCCCCCCCCCGCCGCCTTCGGGTTTCCGGACGGCCGTGACTGGAATGGTGTCCGCTTCTAAGCCCTGTCTCCTAAGCCCCCGGACCTTTTTTTGGCTTCTAAGCCCCTGTGACCGACGGTTGTGCTACACGTTGCGAAGCGGGGCTAAGAAGACTAAAAGTCTTCTTAGGCCCTGTCTCCTAACGCCCGCACGAAAACCTTGTTCGTTCCCATGAGCCATAAGAAATGATAACGAATTTTGAAGTGTTTATTATTATTGATTTTTGGATGAGCGAAGCGAAGACTTCAATTTCACCGACCCCCCAAAAAATTTAGCTCGGGTGTTTTTTTTTGTCTGTTTGTTCGCTCTCTACCCGAATACGGCATCGGAATCGGGTACGGATACGGATACGGAATCGAAGAAATATTTCTCATGAATATCGTACTTTTACGATTTTTTTCGGTTTTTAGTGCGATATTTTCGTGACATTTGGGCGATTCTGACCAAACGGGTGGGGATACAACGTTTATATTTCACATGCACATTAAGGTTAATGGTGATGTATTGACGTTTGGAAGAAAAAGTTGAAAAGTTAGCCAGAATCTATAGAAATAAAGGTTTTAATTTGATTTTTTGAGGTGTTTTTTGAGTTTTTTGAGGTGAACATTTTCGAGTCAAATGAGACGTTAAGCAATATCTAATTAATCGAATATTGCTAATGATTTATTTTTATCCCCCCCCCCCCCCCACCACCAACATTTGGGGATTTTGGTTTCACCTCGAGCAAAGTACAGCCCGCCTTGCAACGTGTGCGACCGAACAAAAACATCGTGCGGGCGTTAGGAGACAGGGCCCAAGAAGACTTTTAGTCTTCTAAAGCCCGGACCGGTTTGTCTTCTTAGCCCCGCTTCGCAACGTGTAGCACAACCTTCGGTCACAGGGGCTTAGAAGCCAAAAAAGGGTCCAGTGGCTTAGGAGACAGGGGCTTAGAATACCGCCCCACTGGAATATACCCACCCAAGTATCGACTCCAACGAGCGCTGAACCCAACAGGAAGAAACTTGGGAGAGATTTTAAACTCGAGATGAGGAAATTATGCGCGGGAAAAGGATGCAAAATTTCTTAGTTGAAACGACGAGAAGTTTAAACGTATGAAATATTAAAAGTCTGCCACAGGTAATTAAATACGCTGATGCCCCTTCTGAAAAGCTTGTTCACACCGAAATGACGGGTGATTTGACACGTTTAAGCGTGCCTGAACGTTTAATCGTTAAATAAATTGTGATGAGAAATAAACTCCCCCTTTGCCAATTGCCACTTGCGAATTAACATGTGATTTACGATTTACGACAAAGATAAACTACTCCCAGTTACAATTGCCCCATTTGGTAAATTAGTGAGTTTTATGGTGGCTTTATCTCTACGTTAACTTACTCAAAGGCGATAATACAATTATGCAAGATCACATTGGTATTTGGAGAAGGGTTTTCGCTATGTCCTGACTCCTGAGTAGTCTCCCATATTTACTCTTTATTGCATTACCTACTGCGTGTTGAATTATAATCACCGATTGGGTCCACTTTAAATTCTTTCCCCGGTTTACGTATCACTCCATGGTACTAATTACTACTACCACCTATTTTGACACTTTTCAATTGTTAGCATCAAAATCCCATGTTCAGTGTTTTTTGTTTGCATACTTCAAAAATAATTATATAATTTAAAACTAATTCGTGTTTTTTTTTTTTTTTTTTTTTACCAAACGTGTACAACATCATTTCATTTTTTTTTATGTAATATATAATTTATTTATTTTTGCGGGCTGTAAAAGTCCCCACTGAAAATCAGTTATGTGACCATGTGGCTTAGTGGGTAGGCCTACATTCTAAATAGGATTTCATTTATTTATTCAAAGCATACCTTTTGAAGAAAATATGTTCCCCAATACATCTGTCTTACGGTGTTGTTCTTGTTCCAGGGGCTAAGATGCTCTGTCGCGCGGGCGGCGGCCGGAGCACCGCGGCGGCATCATGGCCGACGCCGCTCTTGCCCCAATGAGAGACACACACCGCGACGAAGGCCACCGAGCGAAGGTGGCAGACGCCAGTACGGCGGCGAAGGCGGACCCCCCAGCCCCCACCAACTTCGAGTACGACGATAATGAATGGGACATCGGGATTGGCGATTTGATCATAGACTTGGATGCTGACATAGAAAAGACGAACGAGAAAGTTGCGGCGGGGGCTGGTGGCGTCCTTCACACTGGGGGAAACGCCGTCACCGCGTGCGGTATGTCTTCGGCGGCGAACATAGCCGCATCCAAGGCAGCAGCTGGGAAGATGGCCATCGAGCATTCCGCTACAGTAGATAAAGGTTTGAAGATGAAGATAAAACGGACGAAGCCGGGGACGAAAACGTCCGAAGCGAAGCACGAGATCGTCAAGTCGGGCGAACTAAACGGAGGCGGCAGTGAGGTGGTCGTCGACGGCGTCAAGGGTGGTAAACATCCTGGTGGTTCGCCCGCCCTGAACAATGTGGTGCAACAGCAACAGCAGCCGGCTGCGATCGGCGGGAGCAAGCGCGGCTCGAGTGGTCATCGTAGGGACAAGGCGAGAGAGAAGCATGGGGGTGGCGCGCTAGCGGACAACAAGGTGGTGGTGGTGGCGGCGGTCAAGCCGAGTGCGCCCGTCGTCGTGGCGCCCACCCCGACGCCCACCCCCGACGTGAACGGTGTAGTGAGACCGCCCCCGGGCGCGACGACGGTACCGACCGTCAACAATCAGACTGTGGCCCCGGCCCAGACGACGGCTGTGACCTCCGTCGTGACCCAACCTCGTGTGCTGTTTCCGGTGACGCCTGGACCCTGCCCCGGGCCCGGGCCCCCCGCCGTCGTCGTCGTGGCCCCCAACGCGCCGGGGCCCCCCGCCCCCACCCCCGCGGGCGCCGCGACGCCAGTAGTGCCGGTTGTGCCGATTGTACCTGTAGTGGCTGTGCCGGTAGTGACGCCAGTGGTGGTTGTGAAAAGTGAACCGCAGGCGCCCAGGGCGGACGCCTCGCCCACGCCTGTGCCTGCGGAAGACATTAGGCCGGAATCACCAAGATCTCCTGCTTCTCCATCGCCGAGGAAGAAGTCCAAACCGTCGACTGACCCCAAGGTAAGACGCAACTTGCATTTCAAACTACTATAGGAATATTTGTGTCGCTTCTACGGCGATCAACCGTAATGTTGTTATTCATGTAAGGATATTCCATGATCTCCCACTAACAAAATAGCAGATTGCAAGCACACTCAATCAACATCACATATTTCAGGTAAACAATGAACCGCCAATAAGTGGATATGCATCTATCATAAGCCATGGCGCATGTGTTTTGATTCTTATCCTGCCTGGATTCATCCGGATCTGCCATCGCTCGTCTGGATTATAGTATTCATAACTTACAATAATAATATGACAACAAGATACGAAGTTACCACCGTCATACAGGTAGCCTGCTTCAACTGGCTAAACCTCGTCTTCGAATCAAATCCACCTGGCTGCTAATTGCTATAATACAATAATTGATCTTTTCTCCTGCTAACTAACTTACATCCTCAATTATATAGAGGCAAGGAGAGAGCAAGGAAACTAGTTTTCAAAAACATCAAACTATATTTTGACATTCTGGATTTTGAACTATAAACCAACAACGGACGCAACGCAACATATATTGGGTTTTGACTCGCCTCTACGTCTACCATCACTATAGATCCATCCTAAGTGCGATGTATGGGCGTAATGTAATAGACCATTGCCAGGTGGCAGGTAGTGCGCAGAATATGCGGTACGATAGGCGTCGACATGGTAAACCATATCCTCGACGTACTGCGTACGAATCATGTTGTGCATGTATGTCAATTGACGTCTTA
This sequence comes from Sweltsa coloradensis, assembly GCA_024449915.1. Classification (NCBI taxonomy): domain Eukaryota; kingdom Metazoa; phylum Arthropoda; class Insecta; order Plecoptera; family Chloroperlidae; genus Sweltsa; species Sweltsa coloradensis. Next base: position 87,369 of record JAMZAV010002950.1, read on the forward strand.
TCTCAATGGTATTATCACCCACTCTACTTCGCGATTAGCGTCGTTCCTTACTCGTAACCAAAATAGATTGCATGTAAAGGCCTGAAATAGGCAACGCGTTGTGTCTGGCTGACAATAGTGCGAACAAGGAACAACTTGAATCTGATTGTACACACACTTACGAGTGTCATCATCTCGTTATTGGACGAGCGTAGTGAGCGAAGCGAAGATTCCATTTCACTACACTGGAGAAAAAAAATCCGGAATGTTTTTTTTTTCTTTTCTTTTTCTTTTCTGTATTTTTGTGTGTTTGTCAACACGATTCCGGCTAAACCAATACTCCAATTGCGATGACATTTTATGGAGGCTTTCGAAATCTCTGAACTTAGAATTGCCACGTTTTTTAGTGTAATCGAAAAATTATTTCTCGTGATAATTGCAATTTTACAATTTATTTTTATTTTTAAAATTTCTTCGATTTGTAACACCGACATGCTTTATCCGATTGTAATTATTTTTTCCCAGAACCTAAATTTTATGAATTAATATATTCGTATGAAATTTGAGCGTAATCGAAAAATTATTTCTCATGAAAATCGCAATTTTACGCTTTTTTTCGTTTTTTAAAAAATTGCGCTCATCCAACAACGCGCCTGAAAAAGCGTTTGCGAAGCTTCCTAGTTTTAAGTATTTTATTGTCGATCCTATTAAGTTATAAAACTGATTTACAATGGACAGTAAACAAATAAAATGTACCCTTAATTTAAACTATTTATTTATTTATATTTATATTAATAAGTGTTTCCGGTGTTAAATTTAGTTTTCCATGGTTCGCTCTTCGATGGTGTCGGCGCCGACAGTTTTGGCTTGGGCCCCACTGAGAATAAGTTAACTATGTGACTTAAAAATAAGAATTTATTTATTTATCATTTATTTATAAAATAGGCCCAATTATATAAAGATGACAATGCATGTTTTCTTAATTCTCCACCAATATTTCGTCGAATCTAGCTTGGGTTGAGTAACAAAAATAAACCACCCCAAATATTGTATTTTCAGTTTTACAAGGTAGACATACTGACGGGGCACGGGGGGGGGGGGGGGGGGGGGGTAATTTGCTTTGAAATGTCGGTCGGCTTAGGGTCTGGAAAGTATACAGGTCCATATAACGGGAGAATTCCTGGGTAATTCTTGGAAGGAACCGTCCGAGGGGGTGTCCATTGAAGAGGTTTGGTTTGGTTGGTAATATTCTTTAGTTTAGTTAGTTAGTCCCATGTGGTTGGCCGTAGTGGCAGGTCGCAAGCAGTGGACTGGGATTGACACCGTACGTGTTTAGTAGGCTGTGGAACGTCTAGGAGTAGACAGTGCACTGTGTTTTCGGAATTATAATGTTTAACTCTGTGTGTTGTCGAGTTTGTGGACGCGTCACTTTCTTGAAGGTAAATATAATATTATTCTCAAAACGTTTTCAATATTCGTATTGTAAAGATTCGTCTACTAAAATATTACTAGTAGTTATAATATAACATTTATAGAATATTATCTCCTTGTTTGCATTCATAAAACCATTGGTACCAAAACGCTCATCAACCACAACAATACTAAAAGTTTGAAATGAACGTTTGTCCAGCCTTTTAGCTACTTTCTTTCTATCATTCAAATAACATCATATTTTCGTATCTTAGTTATTGTTGTGTATTGTTATATGTATGGATATCAAGGGAATGTCACAATTGCTATTTGATATGAGGTAGGTAAGAACGAAACGTGACCGGTTTGCATAAACAAATGATATCAAGGGTTTTGGGATGTTCTCTTTTATACAGAAATCAATCCAGAAATTAAATCCATCTCAGCGGGGTATCGAACCCCGGTCTCTCGACTGCCGGTCGAGTAAACCGAGTGGTTCGATGTTACCCGGCTGAGATGGATTTTGCAATTTCTGGATTGACTTACATACATAATCAATTAGGCCCTACACTACGGCAATATCTTCTCTTTTGTTATGCTTGTCTTTTGCGTTGGATAATACAATATAGACGAAATCAAAATGCACAAACTTGTAACTAAAGTCTTACCTGTAGCCTACAAAAGTTCACGGTTCTTTTCACATTTTTGTGTTGTTCGTTAGGGTTCGATACCCAGCTCGGGCTGTTTTTGTTCACAGGACGCCTTACCTACACTGGTGATGCTTTCAACTATCCTGAAAATCCATTCACAATAATTTGTTGTATAAACTGAGTAGGCCTAGGCCTGGTGAGTCTATAGACTTAAAATTTTATTTATTACAAATTAAAATCTTTTATTTTCTTATCATCTCTTCGGTCGGTCACGAAATGATATAACAGGCCTACTTTAGCGAAGTTGTGTATTTTGTTTTCTACTTTTTGTGGAAATATTTTTAACAAAGTTAAAAAAATTGAAGTAGGCTTATCTGTATGGGTGTGGCTTGTGTGTTTTCCGTAGGTATGAAAGATATGATGCATGCTTGTGAGCTTGTTTAATTGCTGTTGAATCGTAGGGATATATATAATCTTGAAAATACGTGACAACATACATTTTACACCGAAGACTAAATCGGATACGTTTTGGTTTGCCGCTATCAATTTTACCATTCTAGCACTGGCCCAAGGTTAATTGGCTTGAGTTGAGCACAGGCGTGGGCGTTAGTCGACGTTCAACTTTTTTTTTTCTCGGGACGGGAAACGATACCAGTAATCAGTAACACTTGTAAATAAATGACTAAGTGTAGCCCGTAATATTACCTGCCGTCATAGGATCCGGTTGTTTTAGATGACGTCATCCCCGCAGAGTTATTGGAAACAAAATGGCGTCGTCACGTGGTCGGTGCACGTGCATTTCGGTGGTTCGAGCGTCTTTTGTGTCGTCGTCCCACTTCCAGGGGGTGAATGTTGTCACAAGAAACTTAGGAAGTCAATGAACCTTGCCGTACCCTTCTTGTTTGGTTTCGTAGAATCGCTCGGTATAAAAGGTGTGTTGGCCATTTCTTTATAAATGAGTTGAGGAGGATTTCACGGTTATGTGCATTTCAAATGATGGCTTCTCTAATGCTTATTTTGTCGGCTGTTATTATGCTCTTCGGAACATTTGGCAATCCTTTTCAAATTCAGTCCATAGATGATGTCCAGTACAGTTTTTTTATTAGGCCTGTGTCTTTTTTAAACAAGGTAGGGCATAGAAAACTTAGGCGGGGCGGGGGGCGGACCCTTTTCAACTTTTCGACTTTGAAGTTATTTCTGAATATGTGCTGGCATATTTTGTCATTTGCCGGGCTTTGCCATTAGGAAAGTCTTACACAATATTGATTGACTTTAGGTTTTTATTACACTTTCACATTATTATTGTTTAAAATTAATCTAGAATTCGCACATTCCTCAACCATACGTATTAATAATAGGCAACACAATAATCAGGATAACTGCAAACATAATAATTACAAAGTAAAGTACTGGTGGTAATCTGTAAAGCATGAGTGCAAGGTGTGCCTGTGAGTGTGTGTGTGTGAGTGCAGCGTGACATAGTGTTTATTTCATAGTCACACTCACAGTGTTATTATTATGAAGATAGGGCTTCCGGCTAAGTCATAATCAGTTCAGTCACAGATAATAGTGTACTCTATTATCTGTGGTTCAGTATTGCGTTGCGTTACATGTTGATTCGTTGACACTCTTGGTCAACGCGTGCACTTGTTTAGTCTTGCTCTTGCACGTGTATCATACTGTTGGGCGTTTGACTCTGGTTTGACTGTACAAAACGTTTTTTGCGCATATTCCCAAAATAAAAAACAAACATCCAGGTTATTTTATTGTTTTTTTGTTGCTCTTTATAATTTTTAACTCGAGTAAAACCTAATTAAAATGTGTCATCCTATGATGTCAACAAAGCAAGCTTTTTAATGCCAATCGATTTCGTAGCTGTCTTCTGTTCCTCGTGCTTATAACGACTTGAGTGCGCCGTGCCATCTTTAGATAGTCGCGAACTATTATTACATCTTTGATTTCTACCCAAGAACGCTAAAATCCGCTACGGTAATCTTGATTTCTACTGTGACTCGTTTCCGCAGCAATTCGTTGACAATTCGACGGTTTCTCAAATTTCGTTAGATTACAACGTAGATTCGGTTTTATTTTTGTATCAATAAAACTTTTATTTTCGATAACATTTAGTTAGACCGACCCCTAGTCCAATGGCGTAGGTAGGTTTCAATTTTGTAGGAGTTAGGCCTATGGTATGTCGACACTCATTAGTCACTAGGGTGTGGTGTGGTAGGTCTACATTTTCAATTTCTGAAAACCATCGAATCATTGCGCAAAATAGTGCACTGTCGGAACAGTTTGGTGAACGCAATTCTAATCTCGATTGCAACGTCGTTAAAATGCTAGCTGGCGTACCGAGAACGCAGTGTTTGATTCCCACATTCATGCACGGTCCTCAAAAGACGGTGGCTGTAGTGGGTTAGCTAGAAACATATCGGGGATCAGTCGTAACCTAACCTAGCCCCTAAATGCAGATTGCAGAGTCTCAAGTCACCGAAGTCAGTTGACGACGCGGCTTGCTGACGGTAAGACGTGTGGTATCATGACCGAGTTTGTGAGTGCGAATCAAGCGATGGACGAGATGGGTTCTGCGGAAGAGGAAGCGCGCGCGTTTCATTACCAATCCGAGGGTTTCTACTTCAATGACGGGATGAGTGGGTCGTTGATGTGCGGGTTTTGCGACCGAAAGATGAGCAAAGAACACCCAAAGTCTTTCTGCGAGCGGCATTGTCTCACTCAAACCCACATGACTCGTAAAGCGAAGGTCCAAGAGTTTTTCGCTCGTAACGAGGGAGGCAGCGTTCCCGTCGATAGATTCGCGATCGTCAACTATCACATGTTCTACTGGGCGATCATGTATCGCGAGGATTACTTCTACGTCAGTCGTACGAGCCAGTTAGTGTGCGCGATGTGTAAGAAGGTAGTGAACACGAGTTGTAGGACGACGATAGCGCGTCACTGCCAGGGCAAGGACCACGTCTGGAACAAGTATTACAAGACGTGGGCGATGGGACCGCCGGGGTACGACTCTAGCCTCGTTCCCGCGTTCGATCCCAACGAGATCAGGAGCTCTAGAGAGGAGTCTGTCACACAGGTGCCGGAGGGAACGTTGCGGGCGTTCAACGCGGTGTTCGGAGCGGCGGTGGAATGTACCGTGCCGGCGCACAACAACAACAACATCGGGCAGCGATCCAGCAGGCCGGGGCTGGAAAAGAAGGTCTTGGGCAGAAAAGCGAAGCCCGTCGATCTTAGCATGCCCAAGAGGGAGGAGGTATTTGCCAGGCCCAGCGAGACAAAGAAGGTAACATAGATTATACTTTGGGTGGGGTTGTTAGGTCCGATCCGATGGTCCACTAAATCTCCTAGCGGACTTTCCGGGAACCTCCGGCGAGCGCGGAGATATTTAGGGAATTACATTATGTATATTATATTTATCCTTTTATCAAACCTAAAACTAGCAGTGGCGTAGCAAGGATTTCAAGGGCCTGGGTGCAAGGCTGCTCTTTGACCTGCACCTCTCTTGCAATGGGTGGGCCCGTGTGCAACTGCACCCGTGTCGGCAAGTTCCAACCCGCGAACAGTGACAGTCGCCGACTCTGACGGCTTTGAGCTTTCCATAGCTGTAGGTAGCCCGTAGTCAGGCGATGTCATCCACTTATGGAAGTGCAATTTACATGGTGGTGACTAGATTATAATTAGAGCGCATTTATGTCGTATAAATATTAAATATTATGATGCAATTATCAACTTGTTTACCACATCATTTTCACTGCCGCTCGCACGCGTCTCCCCTGTCTGGCGACCGTAACTTGCAACCTAGAATATTAATTATGCTGGGGATAGAGAAGAGACAATAGACATGCAAACTTTGATTATTGAATTTTGTAGGAAGCTTCGGAAACAATTTCAGGCGCGTTGTTGATGGCGTAATAAAAAACAGAAACTTCAGGAACTCGTAAATTACAATTTTCATGATAAAAAATTTTCGATGTCTCAATACATACAATATATTAATTTAATAGTATTAAGGTTCTGGAAATCTTTACCATTGATAAAGCATGTTGTGTATTAAGTCGAAGCAAATTTTAACTAAGCAAGATTCGTACAATTGCGATTTTCTTGCGAGATCATTTATCAGATGAGCGCTCAAAAACGGACTGTTCTAAGTTCAGGATTTCGAAGGCCTCCATAAATTATCGTAATTGGAGTAGCTATCGGTTTACCGGAATTGTGTTAAAGGGGTTAAACCCCAAAATTATTTTTACCACGTGATCTATAGCACATACTACACTTAAATGACACGTTTAAAATCATATCTTGTAAACGTATTTAAACACGAATTTTTTAATTTTTTTGATCCAGAAATTTGCAAAAATTGGTGTTTTGGGAAATTTCCTAAATCGGCTTTAGCCTGCTTTTTTTTGGTCCACATAGATACTAGAGCATAGTACCAATCTAAAATGCCCCTTTATAACATCGTGTCTTGAAACTGTGCCCAAATTTACCCTCAAAAACGCAAAAATATGCATTCCAAAATCACACCCCATCTTGGTAATCGGCATATTTTGACCGAACTACTTGCCCAAATTACAAAACAAAATATAGAGAATTTACAGAAACAGATGTAAGAGTACGTCAATAATGGCCAATATTTTTTTGGATCAAAATCCTCCAAGGTCACGGGGCATAAAGATCGTCCCCATGTTATTTCTTATGGGAGATTTTGGCGGATGGGACCTAGCTCTAAAAATATCATGTTTGACAATTTTTTGGGAGGTCATAGTGGCCCCAATAATTTTTCTGTTAACTGCTAAATTCATTACTAATAAGCCTGAATGAAATATATTTTTTGAGTTTAGCGGTTAAATACCCCTTTAATAAACACAAACAGAAAAAAAGAAAGAAAAAATCATTCCGGATTTTTTTGTAGTAGAATGGAATCTTCACTTCGCTCGCTACGCTCATCCAATAATATGCATTATCGTGATATTCAGTGGCATGTTGGTTTATTTACGTTTTCCTCTCGTCAAACGCGTTATCATTAGGCCTACAATTACAATTTGTGCAACGAGTGTTATTCAATGCAATGCGCATTTTTGCTCGAAATTATTTTCATTCCAATCTAAATTCTTCAATAATCTATTCTCTCTTTATCTTGCATAAATCGGAGCAAAATAATTCCGCTAACTTGTTTAATTAACATCGCGAATGATAGCATCGTTTCGTCTCGTTGTAAATGTAAACACTGATCGTTGGTGACACATTTCGTCCCACCCACCTCCCTCACCTGGCTGCATGTCGCCTTCCTCCCGATTAGGCTCGCTCGCTCGCTGTTGTTATTAGAGAATAGACATTTAATTAGTTGGTCGGATGCGTCGCGCGACGTAATTGCCAATTAGTAATAATGAGTGAGTAATCAAGTTGGCCGGACGGTTATTCCGCTAGTGCGAGTCCGAGCGATACCTCTATTATCGCGGTCACACCTCCCGCTAATCAAGTAGATTGAGGGTGTAATCATCTTGTATAGACGAGCGGTGGGGTGCACTGCACGTTGTATAGCTTCCTGTACTGAGGGGTAGGTCTAATTATAGTCTATTATACGAGGATTTCAATGCGTTTTGTTAGTGTGAGGCTATTTACTTTCCAACAAATGACAGGTATGATTGATGGATTAGTTAATTGATTACGACAGTGGCCTAACTAAACCTTGTTTTTTGGTGGGAGAACATTGACCTTGAAACAATTCAATTGTTTCGGGAAAGTTTTTTTATTTTCAACATGGCTAATAGTGGTATAAACTACTTTTTAAACGTGGTTTCGTCGATAATTTAAAACTGAAGATTGCCAGTTTCATGCTCAGTTTACACAAATCTTCCTGTAGAAATGATAATAGTTTTGTAATGATAATGTATATGTTGATAAGATGGTTTTTTAGTTAGGTTGGAAGATCTCTGTGACTTCTTCCATCCAACCTTCTTAAGTTTACATAAAAGTTATTTTATAAAATGCTCTGTTGGGGAAAACGATATGAAAAATTCGATTTTGAGCTAATTTATTTGAGTAAATTTTATGTTTCATCAGTTGCCTCGACACGCCTATAAACGCTGAAATTAACATTTATACCTTCAAAGCATTGGGAAGAAGTGTGAAAGAAAATCCTAGATATCAAAATTTCAATGCTGCCGAGATGCTAAGTGAAAGTGCCAATGATGTGGGCCTACGATATTCGTTTTAATCATTATCGGATAACCAACTAGCGGGAATCGAACTCTTATTCAAACTTGTAGCCGCATGCTTACTTATGCTTGGTAGATCGAGAATCATAATACAGTCATTCTCCAGTTTAAATGGAGATCAGTGAGAGATACGTGATATGTATCTCTTCCATTTGTGGATGAGCCCCTGTTGGGGGAAAATTTTGCACGCTGGTATTCGCTAAAATCTCTGGCTTTGCTCGCGGTGTGTACGGTTCATTACACTAACATGAACCCGACGTTGCCTGAACGGGCTTTACTTCGTTAGATCATATTTAACACGTCAAGTTGATGTATTCAACTTCGTGCGGCAACATTGTACAATATGTCTGCGTTTATGTGCGGCTTCGCCCCCCCCCCCCCCCCCCCCTCCCCCACACACAGCATAGCAGCCTAATGCAATCAATTATTGCGTCTCTATGATAAATGTCACAGTCTAAGTGTCGGAGGGGATTGCATGTGGAATGAGGGGGTGAGTTCCTTTAATTAGCCCCTCAGTTCTTCATCCCCCCCCCCCCCGTGTTTCGATACGAAATGACATATATTCTCGGCGTCACATCGCATAGCGGTAGATGAATGTTGTTGTTGTTGTCGCAGTACATGAAGCGCAAGACCCCCGGATCCCCCCCCCCCACGCCAATGTTAAAACTAAACGCAAAATTGCAGGTTTTCGTCCATCTCAAGAATGCTGCTAAATATCGAAAAAGGAAAAAATCCAAAATTAGCCTATGGGGTTAAAATTGGAGATAGTAAAATGTGTATGTGAATACAGCTAGATTTGCCTATCAAGCGAATTTTTAAATGGACATTTTGTAAAAAAAAGTTGGCCCGAGCTAAATTGAAAATTAATTAAATGCAAATTTGATTTTAAATAACTTTTCGATTATTTTGTGTGTGTATTTTTTTTATTCATTCATGATAAAGTTAGATATCTTGCGCCGTGCTTGAGATACGATAACACGCGGTAATTTCACTTGGTTTTAATATTGGTTGGGGCCTTTTCGCCCACAAATAGTATAAAAAAAAATGTGGTGGCCCGAGCCTATAGGGTCGTTGGTGCGAGTCCCACTTGAGGCATGGATCTTTGGATCTTTGGATCTCGAATGTCGATCTAGCCGCTCAAAGACGCGTGAAACATTGTCTTCTGCAGCTCCCCTACCCTCGTGTGTGTTTTTCAGTTACTCCATTGTTCGCCATTATTCACACGCTAGTGTTCACTTGTTTTGTACCGCAATGTTAGTAAGGCCGAAGGCGCACCTGTAATGAAGGCCAAGCTGGATAAACTTGTTATATGCCTAGTTCTTACTATGCCTTATGTACACCACCAACACGTATATTCTATAATAGCAAGGACATGCATTCGCAACAATAGTGATTTATGTGTAGGCCTACTGGTAACAAACGACCTCCATAATCGTTTTATATGTACTTGTGTCAGTGTCAGTGTGTGCATGATTTATATTCATAAGCCGTTCCTCTGAATGCCCAGGGCGGCCATGTTGTGGCGGACGCGACGTGACGGGTTATCTGGGTTCGAGCCCCGGTTGGGACAAGGTTTACGATTATTACCAAACAATCTAGTATATTTTTGTAGCCTACATTATCTTTTGGGGGCGCTGAATAACGCCGAATGGAACAACGCCGAATCGATACGCTACTCTTTTGTGTTGGAAAAGAAAGGTTAGGAGGAAAATTGGCAAGTACACTACACACGATCGATTCGGCGTTGTTCCATTCGGCGTTATTCAGGCGTCCCTATCTTTTTAGATGAATATGAAGGACAATTACAACCAATCGCTTATGCGGGATTCGAACCCACGCCCTCGTAGCTCGCTTCTGACCGGCGTCCTTATCGAACGTAGGAACTCTTTTTTGAGTGGTCCGGATTGGGGGGGGGGGGGGGGGGGGATGCGGGAATGGATGAGCTGATGAGCTTTTTGATTTGCTTTCGGGAATCCTTCCATTATTATAGCCAAGCACAATTCGGCACGTCCAAGGAATTCAAAGCCTGTACTTATTTTTCATTTTAGCCGGTAGTGTTAAATGTTAATCATTCTGGTGTGAAGGGATCACCGGAAAAAAAGTGGGGGGAGAGGACCCCCCCCCCCTTTCATACTCGTCTGGTTAGCCTATAGAAAGTCACTGTTTACTATCTTACATCTTATTAGTCCAATGATTTATTTGACGTGTGGGCCTGATTGATTACACTTAGCATTGGACGTAAATTATCTGATAAAAGCTTCATTCCGTTGTATCGTTCAGTTTTTTTTTTATCGTACTAGTTTATATAAATAGATGAACTCTGCTCCACCTCCAGTATCAATCACATCGTGTTTCTCACGTCGTGATTGAGTTCGTCGCTTCCCTGTGATGTTGTCGCGCGTAGTTTACCGGATGTCTCTGCAGTATTTGTGCTAAATAAACTCCCTCTACGAGGAGGGTCGTGTGAGGGAGGGGCGGTTCCTTCGTCGGAATTAGATTCTCGACTCTGAAGAGAGCGAGAGTGAGAGAGAGAGAGAGCGACGATCAAGTTCAAGTTTGCCTCCTGGGTATCGTACTTTTCCCCGAGTTTCTTCCCGTCTCTGCCCGAGGGTGTCTTCCCGCACAGACGTCGCACCCTCGGGAACTAGAGGGAGGGGGGGGGGGGGACTAATGGAGGGGGAGCGCTGAAGGATGTGTTTTGTGCGGTGCTGTTGACAGAACCACTCCTGCTGTAATATTATGCCACAAAACAAACGAAGTGTGGTATGCCGTATGCCTACTATACTTCTGTGAGGAATGACTTGAACAATACAACTTGATATAGTTGGGGGACTCATTTCATGTTGGGACTTTCCTAATCCGGCAGCGATATATATTTCCTAATTAGGCACCGTAATCTTGTATAGTCAACACTGTCGAAAACAGCTCCATGCTCCAGGCAGCCCATGATATGTTGGAAGTTTATTAAATCTTAAATTTTAATGTAGCTTAACTGTTCTATGCAAATAAATTATCAAATACTAGGAAAACGCTTAAGTCCCGTCGCGTTGTTGGATGAGCGTAATTGGTGCATTGAGCTGCCAATTGTTATGCGGATTTTCTGTTGTACTGTGAAAAAATCAATACTAAGTTGAAGATTTTTTTTTTTAAATTAAACTAAATAAAATAAAATTTAACTTAATTTTTTTTAAATTATTAATCGTGATAATTTTAAAAAAGGAAAAAATCGTAATATTGAAATTTTCATAAGAAATAATTATTCGATTGCGCACAAATTTTACACGAATATATACATTCATAAAATTAAGGTTCTGTGAAATAATCATTACAATAGGATAAAGCATGTAGCCCTAGGTGTTATACTTATAAGTCAAAGAATTGTTTTAAAAAAGAAAAAAAAACGTAAAATTTCGATTTTCATGAGAAATAGTTTTTCGATTGCGCTCAAATTTCACACGAATACCTAAATTCATGAAATTAAGGTTCTGTGAAAAAATAATTAAAATCGAATAAAGCAGGGTAGGTGTTATAAGCTAAAAATTATTTACAAATCAAAAAAAATCGTAAAATTGCGATTTTAATGAGAAATAATTTTCCGATTGCGCTCAAAAACGTGGCAGTTCTAAGTTCAGAGATTCCGAAGGCCTCCAGAAAATTTCATCGCAAGCGGAGTATCGGTTAATTTCGGTTTAGCCGCAATCGTGCTAACAAACAGACAAAAATACAAAAAAAAAGAAAAAAACATTCCGGATTTTTTCTCCAGTGTAGTGAAATGGAATCTTCGCTTCGCTCGCTACGCTCATCCAATCAAACTTTCTTCTTCGTCGAAAAAGCACCGATATTGGTGCTCTCTCTCTCTCTCTCTCTTTCTTACACTATTATTTTGCACAATCGCTCTGGATGTACCACGAAGTTGCGCGCTGGCGCTATCAAAGGCGCTACTGAGGTGTTTATTGTGCATTGCGCACCCCTTCCTTGCTACGCCCGGGGTCATGCTGGGGTCACTGGTAATGTAATAGTCGCATCATACAAGGTGGCGGGTTACGAGATGAGCTATATTGTTGTAGGGTGTTGAGTGGTCACCGCCCTCTGGCTGATCTTATCATCATCTGATCTTATCATCAGCTGGGCGTAGAACAACATGACTACGAGAGGTGTTCGCAAGCTAGAGATAGTGAGATTTACGTTATTAGTTTAATAACATTACTCTCCACATTCTTACATACCATCAGGCTTACGTTCGAACCATGGACTAATCATGCTAATGATACAAATAAAAGTAAATTAATACAAGTTTAGGGCACAGAAAAGGGTACTTTCATTTTCAAGGAGGCACTCGTAGTGTTGGAGTTGGGGCGTAACTGAAATTAATTGGTTTTCTTGATGTAAAAATTAAATTTCTCCCACGATTGTGAAACGGTACTCGTTTAATCTCGACATTCAAGTAATTAAATTTAACTTTTTGTTAATTTTGGACTGTTGTGAATGATTGTATCAAAATAATAATACGAACGTTTTGTTTTGTTGCACGATACATACAATCACGAATTAAAAATTGAAATGTCTAAAATGTAACGTTGATTAGGACTCAAATCCCCGCCTCTCAATTTATTTAATTACTTGTTTTGCCAGTGGCAGTCATGCCATCTTGACTATCCTCGCATAGCACAGCGCTTTGATAATAATAAAATCGTGGTTTACCGTAATTATATTTTCATTTTTAAACAGGATTTTGTTAATGGTTATTTTATTTCTCATGCCTAGTGGTCGTGGATTTTATTGACCAGTATTAGTAGACCTAGGCCTACTAACTTGTTTTTTCTCCCTCTCTTTTTAATTATTCCTATTTTTTATTGTCTACCTGTACAAACATACATTTCTACACGTACATACATATCTTACAATTATAATTTACTAAAAATCTCTATCATAAATGATTGCGATCTGTTCATGATTTCCTGTAAGTAATTATATACATTTGGATACTGATTAGATCACTTTCCACGATCTCGACTCGCCACTGATTCAAGCATTTAATTTGATCTTGGCTTCGAATGTAATTGCTTAATTGAATAAAACACGCAGACAAGGTTTCCAAGCGGCGCTTGAACAGAGCAGTGATGTCACCACATTGCTTTCATAATTCAGAGCTGCTAATTACCTAGGCTTGTCTGGAGCCAGTCTCGACTTTGGATATTGTCAAAACACACGCGTGACTTTAATTATTGATATTGCATTAGTTTTGAAGACCACAAATTAGAATCTTACTTGTTGTCTTACAACGTACCAATCTAAGTCACTGGTTGGATGAGCTTAGCTATTGGTGCTATCGATTGTGCTATGGGGTTGTGCCATGGTTTGCACTAATATGTCACGTTAGAATGTTTTGTTTGTCTTCTCTATCCGAGCACATTTTCAATATAATATAGTTTTATTTTTGTAACTGACCATAAATGCCACTAAAGGCGTTTTTTTTTGTAGTACTTTCTAATGCTTGAGTAGGAGATAATTATTTGAGATAATTAAATGTTGAAATGTTCTATAATCGCAACATCCATAAAATTATATTATCTGTAAACAACCTTCCATTCCCGTTGTTGTCTAAAATTAGTAAATGTATATGTGAAACTTCACTGGGTTTGGCGAATGGCGAGTACCTAAGCGATTTTTCTATGGACACTTGAATGTTGCAATAAAGTTTAGCCAAGCCCACCCAAGTGTATTTTAATAGAAGCTAGGTGTGAGATTGTTTTTAACACACTAGTGGGTGGTTGTACCTGTTTTGTTGTCAGGGACAAATATAATATGTAGTTGTCGACTTACAAATTGCTCACCCGTTTCAGATCGAACTTGTCACTTGCGACAGTAATACCTTTTTGCACGGTCATACAATTTACTGACGTGTAGCCAATTACCGGCAAAACTTTACATATTTTCTACGAGGTCAATCCGAGGTGTAAACACAATTAAGTCGTTGACCTCTGACGGTCATGCATCTCGTCGGGAGTGGACTACGTTCTCTCGCCTCGAGCACGTGCTGGAGGAGAAAGTCGGATCATCATCTCCACTTTCCGCTTCCCTCGTTCGACCTTGGCGCCGACCTCTAAGAGGGGGGCGTGTCGGTGGCCGCATGACCGCGCCAGCCCGATCTAGTGGTGCTCTTACGAACCACGGTATCACATTGGAAGACCAACCAACGAATCTCTTGAGGTGGTCGGCTAACACGCAGAGGTCGCGGGTACAAACCCAAGCCAGAGCCTTCTTCGCTTTTGTTTTTGTTCGACGCGAAACGCATATTTTTAGAATCAATTTCCATATTTCATGCTCGACGTTCGACGTTTGGACTTGGGATTGAGTGAGCAAGCAAGCAAGCAAGCAAGCTTTTACAGCGCGTGTTGGCGTAAGATTGACAAGGTATTCATGGAGCATGGAGTCGAGCATTTATAGCGGCTCAAAGCATCGCATCGGGCAGTCTCTTCTCTTGGCAGATTTGAAATTATACTATAATTTTTGGAAATATGTTTACAATACACTAGTTATGTATGACAGTTATTGGCTTTGCATTTTAAACTTGACGACAGAAGACTAGACGAGCTAAAAAGAAACGTTTTCATTATTTCTTCTTGTGAAGAAAAACTGCAATAATCTCAATTTACAAAATAACCGTAACGCTCGAATATGTATTGTTTTGTTTTCCATGCTCTCTAGAAACATGATTTTTGAAGTTGTATCTCGTCACGGACGAAATTAGCCCCCTCTGGCCTCCCCCCACTGGCACACGGTTTGATCGCCGATCCGATCCGAACCAATCCACTTATCGCACCGAGACGAAATAAAACGGCATTCATGTCTTATTCACTCCGTGTTCAGGTCACGCTATACATCAGGAGCGCCCTAACCTTGATTTACTGCTGATCGTATGGATTGGACTTGGAGCAGCGAAGCCCTGTTTGCGGTTGCACGCTCTCCGAGCCTTACTGCGTGTGACACTTTACCAGAGGCTCGGCGTCGACAGATGTGGTCGAACGCGCAACGTACTAATTGATATAATTGACCGCAGACATACTTTCTACGATTTCTGTTCGTAAATTGGTATAATTGCGGTGTCTACTGGTGATGGCGTGTTTGCCATTGAGTGGTTACGGAATTAGTGTACACAACAATGACTTTTTTTTTTTTTTGACTAGAGTACACAATGGTATAAGATGTAGTTGATTGACGGGTTTGTAACTTGGATTCTAAGTATTGCTGGCCTTTCCAGACTTTATAGACGATCGAATGCGATGATGACGGTAGCAGGGGGGCAGCTGTTCAAGATCATGAATGGTTAACGGAGAAAGAAAGTAGGCAGTGAAAAGATAATGGCAGCAATTGAACAAACTCAGAGATGCTAATTATTAGGATGCGGTTAGCCTGTTCTGTAACGAGGAATATCTTACGCGGGGGGTGTTACTTACTGGCTGCTCTCCAAGTGTGTAATGAAACACGTCGCTATGAGGGCCACAGCAGGGTGATAATGACAAGGATTCGGTTCATGTGGTGCAAGAAATGGAAAATAATTCAAAGTGGAATAAAATTTGTGCAAAATGTGAAACAATAGCGAAAATTTGCATACTGACTAATTCGAGTGTGCTGAATTCAAAAATCGATGGTCCCATGATGAACTCGTAATACTTCTAGGAGCAATTAATTAAATTAAGTAAACAGATGTACGTCACATTGCGTTCTCATTTAGCCCCGCTAGTCAAGGGGTGATTGCCAAGTATTTCCAAGTGTACATTGTATGTTAGAAACTGGCGACGTCTTTTTATGTGTACAGTATGTCTCGCAAGTGGAGATATTAGTCAGTCTGTCTCCCCATCATCCTGGCCTAGCGGGAACAAGCCTCACTTGCGACACGTCTGGTCAGGCTCATGGGTCAGGCTGACCTTAGCAGAGCGGAGTGGACTTCTGCCGCCAGCGGGATTACTGTAACACATGTTGAAACAAAGCCAGCCAGCCAGCTACTTGTTACTACAGAGAACTCGGTTATTTCTGTGTCATGTCGCGGGTTTGGGCAACGTCAAATATAACAATTTGGTTAAAACAAATTACAGTCGATTCATGACTGTCCCAGGTTGCATTTATGTTGCTATTATACTTGCAGGTTGCTCCATATTATTGAGAAATACATGTAATTTGCATGTATTGTAACGGGACTGCAAGTGCATGACTGGTTTATTTTATACGTCGCACACAACCACAACATGGGAGTAATACATACATAAACTATATTAGCATTATAAATAATTACATATCAAAATGTAACTACGTTGCACGTTGTTCTAATTTGTGTATTGCTGAGCAATGTATAAGTTATATTAATTAACATAAATGAATACATATTATGCAAATACACGACACGTCGCAACAGTTCAACTAATAGTATATACCGTTGCAACTGACCCGAAAGCCCGAAGCGGCCCGAGAGCTCCAACTGGCCCGGCCCGAAATTTCAATGTTACGGGCCCGGCCCGAAGCCCGAAAATAAATAAGAAAGCGCCAAAATCGGCCAAAATTCCCATCTCTTCTGGTCTATTTGATTCGAATAATGTAACAAAATTAATATGACATCCTTTGAATGCATATTGCACAAGTTTACACATTGATTAAAAAAGGCATCGGCATTTATTTTTACTGTACATATTTACATAAACCTTCTATCGTACAAATGGAATACTTTCCGAAACGAATATCATCGTGACAGATTGGAAAATCCTTTAATACACAGCGTATTTGTGATGCGTTGTTCTGTTTGTATCGCGAGCTGCGGCCGCTTATATTTTATCCCCTAAATAAACAACAATCAAATGCCAGCGCGATTCCAGTCTCTCTTTTACAGATAGATTGAATAAATATCGAAACTCCATAAAAGTATAAACATCACCGCTGCAGGCGGTCTGTGAAGTGAACGCATGTTGATTTCAATGAGGGAGGATAGGATAGCCTATCTCTTTGATCTCCAGGCTTGCCCGGCCGGTTCAGCTATTACCTATTTACTGTCCCGCATGTAATCATCAGGCTAATTAGAATTCTAATCGCTATGATGAAGCCATAGAAGTTTTTTACGTTCCAAACCGGTTCTTGGTATACCAACGTGTGATGAATTAAATAACTTGGCGGATGGAGCGAGAGAGCGAGAGAGAGTGAGTGAGAGAGGGGGGGAGGCATCCGCAGCGCTTGCCGTTCCATGGGGGATATTTTAATCCCCTCTCCGCGGCCGGGGTAGGTTTTGATTATTGATAGACCTAGGATAATCCTATTTAGGGAATTACTGGTTTCACAAGGGGAATATCCCTTTTCACGCACATGTTTTTCCAAAGCAGGGGATGCAGCCCTACTGGTTTGACAAAACAACTATCGCTAACTGGTTCTATCTCCTATAAGTAAACACTAAACATAACGGTAAATAATATAGAGTGTTCCACGTAATGGGTTGATTTGTAGATGTGCATATCGGGTTTAGTCCGGTGTACATTTTTTTTTTTTTTTTTTTTAAAAAAACGTTGTTCATTTCCAATTGTCATTAGCATTAGGGCGTGGATGGCAGGTCATAACTTTCCATTGGATTGGACAAACATAAAAAACAAAACTAAAAAGTTTATTCTTGATGCAAAAAAATACCAAATCCACCTGCCACCTTGATAACATGGAGCGTGGGCGAGAGTAAATATTTGACCTAATATTTTTCACCCCCAGCCCTCAGGCAGTAATATCAGTAAACACGTCGAGAGAGCTGAGGGATCGAATAACACGTTTGTGTGTGAGTCACTCGCTCCGCTAACAAGGAATCCATTAATAAACCACTCGTTGTTTGTGCCACGAGAATAATATTGAAGTGTGAAACTGTGAATCATCCTATTGAAGTGGGTAGTCCCTCTTCTCGTAACAAATTAATGTTGTGTATATAAATCTATCCATTGTGAGCACGTACGTATACTAACGTACCTTCTCTTCTCTATCACGAACAAAAAATAGGTGTATCCAATTACAGCGGAATGCCGTGCATACATTTCATTCCCCTCGGAGCTTTGTGCCCGAACACGCTAACAAAAGAATGTGTTTTATCTATTATTAAAACCACAGATGGGGGCTTCGTGTTTTCAATGGCGCTCAGAGCGGCAAGCGGATGAACCTCAGACGATAAATTCGAATTATTAATTTAGTTTTTCCCGTATTTTTATGAAGGTCGGCTTATTAGCTTAACGGATCAGACTCGTGGACTACGTTACTGTACCAACAAACAAACAAAGCGAAACGACACTCGCCAATCAACGTGGCGCTCGCTCGCTGCTGTACAAGCCTCGTCGTTTTATTGGTTTTGTTGCGCGATGCAAATTAATGTTGAATCTAAACATATTGCTGTTCCGTGTGGTCGAGAGAGAGAGAGAGATCGCGATTTATTGCGTATGTTTTAAAAGCTCAAATGGAAATAAACTTCATGTAATGATGGCAGTAATTAGTACTTCAACAAACAAAACAAACCCATATTGAACGAGATAACAGTGTAATTAAAATACAATCATTCAATAGCTTAGTGTGAAATGTATCGTTTAGTGTTTATCAGGGGTCGATTTTTATATGGTTGACAACTGCAGTTATTTTTTTAACGTGACAAAGCATATTGAGTGTGCTGTTTTGGAATCTGTCTTCGTATTATGCTACTTATCTTACTTGCTGGGTAGTTTTGTGTGTGTTGTTATTCTTTATTAGATCACTATTCTCAAGGGCATCAACACAGATAACAGAGTACACTTATCAGTTGTTCGTTCCATAGAGTCCGTGTATTTTTTTATAGAGCGCCAAATGACATAGTTCGTCGATGATACTTATTGAATGCATAGCTTTAATGCACATTAGCTCTTGCATGTCAATTAACTAATCACCGCTTACCTATTTACAATTTACATTCGACTTCTATGCGTCCAGTTTACAGTAACTTGTGTGATAATATAATAACATGCATAAGAGTAAGATAGACACTGGCGCACTAGCAGATAAAGGGCGGCTATGAATAGGTATCAATCTCGGGTTTGTCATGTTGGTTTATTCATGTTTCCTATGCCGATGATTCCGGGTTTGAATCCCTGTGCAGGCTGTATTTTCTTTTAATTTCCATTGTTTCATTTAACTAGCATTCTTCAAACTACCCCCCCCCCCCAACACACACATTTTCTATCAGATTGGTCATATTTGTTTGTGAATGTCATTAGAGAGGCAATAACGAAATAAAAAAGCCTTTTACGCGAGATTCGAATTCAAACTCATCGTGCCATGGTGTCATACATAGCCTACATAAAATGTGTTCCACTTGGATTCTGTGCATTGAATACATATGCATTTCATTCTTTATAATTTTAAAGTAGGACATATTCATTTTATTACTTGTGGATGCGGCTCTGAGAAGTTGGAAAGGGACATTAGACAACCAATAAAATTTATGACAGAAAAGGTAGTTTACAACATGACCCAAGGGATCGGCGAACCAACAAGCTGGGACAGTACAAAGAAAGTTGGGGCTCGCCATACTGTTCTTCATTTGGAAGTTGGTGCCACACCAGCTACTCTCGGCTGAGGATACAATGAACTATAGCTTGGGTTGAGTAATAAACCACCACAAATATTGCATTTGGACTCACAGACGGGGCACGGGGGTGGGTCATTTGCTTTCAAGTGCCGGCAGCAAAGATTAGTCATACATGACTAATCTTTGCCGGCAGGTCCTTGTAACGGGAGAATTCCGGGATGTTAATTGTTTGCAATATCTTGGAACCGTCCGAGGGGGTGTTTATTGAAGGAACCCAAATCGTCACCATGTGGTGGGCCGTTGTGGCAGGTCGCAAGCAGTGCACCCATTTGGCCATCAAGTTCAGTCTTCTTTTCTCCGTGGAAGACGTTACATCTCGTGCTTCAACTGTCAAATAATTGTCAGTAATCACGCATTCGAATATTTATTCCGCCAAACGATTGTGGCAACAGTGTAAATATGTTACCGACTAGACGTGTGTTACAGTATCAGAACATTGTGTTGAGGAACCAGGTGACAAACAACAAAGTGTTCAAGTCAATCCTCGCAATTCCAGTTTTGCTCTCTTGTGTCAGACAAAATAGCTTATATCGATAAACATATATGTATTATTGACTTTTATTATATAAACTGTAAAGTTAAAGTGTCGCATACTGCTCATTAATCATAATATGGAACACGTGAACGAAGGATATAGCCTAAATAATTTGTGATTGGTGTGACATTTAGTGCTGGCATTTGTATATTTTTATCAATTTTTTAAAAGAAATGCCATTTGAGATCTATGGTGAATTGCGATGTTTTTGTTATGTGATACTACCAGTGTTTGCTGTGCTGATACTGAACAATTTATACTTCTTTAGTGTGCTGTGATAGCGAACTGTATGTTGAGTTAGTAAAATAACATTTTACCTCTTAGCGATCACTGATCATCAGTGATCAGCATGGATACCGATCACTTATCGAGTGATAGTAGTGAAATGAAGAGAAAATCATTGATACAAACTAGAGAAATTCTTAACTTAGACTGGGTTGTTACATTCCTTACTTCGAAACAATATCCAGCTCATTTTTCCAGCACAGGAGAGAAGGCTAATTTCAGGCGTCAATGTCGACCGTATACTTATGTTGGCAACAAATTATTATATTCTAAGACAAGTTTTAATGCTGCTACGAATCAAAAGGAACAAGTGTATGTTTCTGTTATTCGAAATGTAGACGAGCAACAAGAAATAATTAAACAAGTTCACGAAGGGAAAGATACCAGCTTGCAAACGAAAGCGTCGCCACATCTCGCAATAACACCTACAATCAAGGAAGTCGGTAAACGTTTTTACTGGAAATACTTTTCAAATGAAATTCGTGATTACATCGCGAAGTGCGTAGTTTGTCATAAAACTAATGTCCGTAGCTGTGCGTTGAAGGTAAGCCCGAACTTCAATCAATCAATTCATGGCACAAATGATGGTACCGTATTGATTTCTTTACTATTTCGATTTTAGCGTATAATGTTTTAAGGGTATTTTTTTTTAGTTTTTTTTTAGTTTTGTTAGGCTCTCTAGTCTCTAGTGTGCATCTGAAACAAAAGTAAGTAAATAAAAATATATTTTAGTAGTTCACCATAACGGATATTTTACTGAGCCTTTTGGACGAACAGACTCAGTGGTAAAGCCAATGAGATAGATCGAAAACGTGCTTTGATTATATTTTCCCTTGACAATAATTGTGTTATTTTCTGTTGCAATCATGTTATTGTTATCTTACTTTTGAGAACTGAATGAATAAAATGTTTTTCAAATTGAATTGCACAAAAACCCTGTTGCAACTTTAAAATGTAAACAAGTCACATTTTTGGTTCCGCCAATCGAGACGATGATAGGCTTGGGTGCGGACTGCGGACGCTAAAGCAGTGCACTACTTGAGTATGCACAGCACATCTTTATAGTCCGGGAGCCAGGCTAGAAAAATGTCGTTTTTAGAGGGTGTTCAGTGCACCCCTTTTTAGGCAGAAATTGGCTTACGTCATTGGATAGATCAAAGTCTTGTGCATCTCATGCCACCGTGGCTTTTCTGCCTAAGTGGTGCAAACGCATAATAATTAGATTTTACTGAAGCAACTTGCGTACATTCTTTGACTCGCAAGACCAAACATCTCATGTGATTTGGTACCTTCATATTAGAAATGGTATATGTGTCATACATCAATTTAAAGCAATTGAAACACTTTACTCACCTATATAGTTTTCATGTTGGTAAATATCACACAGAGTAGTAAATTTTAAGTCAGAAGTAAGAAATTTCATATTTTTTATTAGATGACATTTAATTACTTTTGTTTTGTTATTAATATGGATGAAAAACAAACATTTTATTCATGTATTAGGCGGGTACTTTAGTTTAAAGTAAGTTTTGCCCCTTGCAACTTTCGTGTATTTCAAGAAATGCGTCAGTAATTAGCACTTTTATTCATCAATGTGTTGGTAATTCAGGTGGGTGGAAATTTAATTGAATCGCTATTATCGAGTGCATGAATGTTTTTTCGTAAATATTCGACAAGTTCATGTTACAATGATATAGTATCTACTCTTTTCAAAAATAAAACATATATTTTATTATATATTATTCATGAAATATTAATTTTTACAGGTCTTAAAATCTTAATTTTCTTATGATGACACACTTTGCAGTGGAATAGTATAAAGAGCGTTATCTTCAGAGGAAAATTGTTCAGTACAAACGATAGCACATTTACGTACATACAATATTGTCAATCAGTTTTGGATTTATTTTTAAAACTTTCACGAGATAATAATTATTTTGTACATTGATGTAGTACAAACCGAAGTAGTTTCTTCCGTCAGAACTTGGTAGGCTCGCCAACCAGAGCCTCCTGCAGGAATTTGAAACGGTCGCTCGGTGGGATGGGGAATGGGGCTGGGGTGTGGGGGTTGTTAGCGGCGAACTGGAGTATAATGGGTGGGTTTGCTGGGACGGATGTCGTAAACCACTCAAGTAGGTGTCTGTTTAACCTTTTCAATGGTACCGGTAATCGATTTTTATTGATACACTATTCAATACAATACAATTTTGCAACAGGTCAACCAATTCATATGGACGTCAATGCATAACACCGTTTGATCTAAGACTATAACTATAACACATTTCGTATGGAAGACGTCTTATCAATATCACAATTAAAATATAATAAAATCAACAGTTGAAAACAAATAGGCCTACAGTCTACACTACAAGAAACAAATAAAATATTTATAAAAAGTAGACTAAGTTAACATTATTATTGCAATTGACATTAAAATATTGAAGATATAAATCAAACTCCATCCAACTTCAAATACCGGGTCACTTTTGTCTATTGGTTATGAGTAGAGGCAATATTTTATGGCATTAATTTTCAGCAAAAATAGCATAAGGGATTTTAAATAGTATTTCGTAGCACTTATTTATGCAAAATAGCATTTACGTAGCAAAAACTAAATCTTATTAAAAGAGTGTAAAAGGAGCAAATGCACTTTGAACTACGTACCCTACAACAAAGGCTGTGCGTTATTTAACATATTATTATTCTGGGAAAATATTACGAACAGATTTATTCTCTGCTTGGAAACAGGGAGCTTTTGATTGAGTTCATTGATTTAATCAAATTATTTATTTAATAAAAATCACTTATTTAAATCAAGTGCACTTTTTCTTCATTTGGAGCTACTAACACCAGTTTAACTGACTTTATGCAAAGTTTCCCTTTTAAAAGCATATTAATTAAATCTTTTGAAACGCTTGTGAAAGTATTTGACCCGCATACCGTTTTGAACAATGACATTGATTTAAACTAGACCGCTTCGCGAACGCTTTTTTTAGTCGCGTTGATGGATGAGCTTTTCTTTCAGTATTTAGTTTGCGTGGGATCTCTTTACTTGTTCAAGATCCATTGCAAAACCATTTTTGTTAAATTAGGATTATTTTTATAGTAGTACTAATTGCTATGGTAATACAAATTAATCGACTGTAAAATATCTGGAGGCCCGAAGACTTGCTTTTTGTACGCATTGTAGGTGATTGTTGTCAAGTTTCTATGGTTACTTGTTAATTACCATACACCTCAAAAAACTTATATTAAAACCTTTATTCCTATGTATTCTGGCCAACTTTTTCAACTTTTTCTGTCAAAAGGTACTACATCACCATAACCTTAATGTCCATGTAAAATATGAACGTTGTAGAATGTAAACCCACCTGTTTGTTCAGAATTGGCCCAAATGTCACGAAAATATCTCACTAAAAATCGGAACAAATCGTAAAAGTACGATAGTCATGAGAAATATTTCTTCGATTGTACTAAAATACGTGGCAGGTTTCGGCAGGCAGAGATTTCGAAGGTCCCCTCCAATTTTCAACAAGATCGTATAAGCCTTTTGCCCTGTAGAGCGCGAAAAATCAGAAAAAAGAAAGAAAAAAAAAAAACACCAGAGCTATTTTTTTTGGGGGGGGGGGGGGGGGCAGTGAAACTGAAGTCTTCTCTTTGCTCATCCAACAATATCGAAATGAATGAAAAAAAAAACGATTTAAATCAAACAAATCATTAAAAAATATTAATAAAAAATCACCCACCCAGCTTGGACAAAACGTACAGAGGTTGGAGTTTGAAATTTCCCAAGGAGCATACAAAATTACGACATGAATGAGAAATTCAACCATTTTTCTAACAAAATTCCTTAGTTTGACAAAATATTTAATATATTTGCTAAAAGTAGCAACTATTCAGCTATAGCGCTAAAATCTGTTTACACCATTAAATAGCAAAATTTAAATTGCTCTTAATGCAGTCAAACCAAATTAAATGCAAATATACCTCTATCTCTACAATATAGCTTTTCTACAATTTAGAGCAATTACGGGAGTGTTGCTCGACTAACGACTTGTGACTTTCTGAGTCTGCTTTTAAGTTGGTTACTATTTCATGTAAAAAAATAGATCATGTGTGATTCAACAATAATAATAAACTAATACATGAGCTTACACAAAGTAAAATAAATTATCTTTGTAGGCCTACTATTTAAATACTTATCAACGTTATTTCTTTATGCTATTACAAATAAAATTGTGTGATTTAATATAAGAAACAAACCCCACCCCCACTTGGCCCAGCAGGTTTGTAAGTGGTAGGTGTGCATCGTACTTTGGCAATGATGTCAAATTAAGACGATGTGCTGTGTGATTATGCATTATAAAGATTAAAAAAACCACATAACATCGTTCCCTAGCGAGGATTCGAACCTCGAACCCAGTAACTTTGGTTTACCAAAAGATTAATTGACCAAAGAATCCTCACAGAGTATGTAACACATTTTATTGCAGAGCTACCACTTGAATTTTTTTTTTACCCGGTCAGTTCCATTTTAAATCTAAAAAATATGTACAACATAAGATTTAAAAAACAAAACATGTAAACCTTCCGTTCCATTTGTAGGTGGATCATACAAATGACTTATCCTATATTTACGTGTCCTGTAATCAAATTCGTTTCACGGATAGCGTTTAATTAACCACAAACATAATCATAAAATCCTCACAGAGTATGCAACACATTTTATTGCAGAGCTTATACCACTTGAATTATTTTGACTGTGACAGTGTGACTTTAAACTAACAGAACAAGACGTATAATGGTCAGAGGCTATTAGAGGAAGCATTCACTCATTCGTTATGCTCGACATTTATTGCCTCCAGATGTTGTGTCAAGGGCTGTTTAGCCGGACCCCCCGACTCTAAAACCCGAGCTGAAGAGCGAGTCTCGCCTTTTCGCGGCCCACTTTGAAATTCTGACGTCCGGAAAAAAACTGCAGACCAAATGTGCAGCTCCGCAAACAAAAAGCTGACCGCAATTTGTTTATTACTTTTGAAGATATAGCTCCATAAACATGAGAAATCGGAAGAAAAGGCAAGTTCAAGATATTAAAATATGAATTATTCATAATAAAAATACACGGAATAAAAAACTAGATCATTCATGACATTCGGCAGTACGAGCTTCAAAATAATGTCAGATTAGATAATATTATATATATCTTTGATGCTACATTTATCAAATTAAACATTTCAGGTTCCTGTAAAAAGGGTACGTTGATTACCATGAATGCCGATTGCGGCTTTATTATTCGAAATTCGGAAAATATCAAGAGGCAATATCTTTAGTCCATAAACATATGTATATCAAGTGACAATGTAAAATTTGTTAATTTCATTGCTAACAACCTAAAAAAAACTAATAAAATCGACTTTACTCTATATGACCGATACTCCTAATTGATTTATTTATTTCACATTCAAAGTCAAAGTATATCACATTCGGAATGACATATTCTAAAAGTGTGTTCTATTGTGATTAATTTTATGTATCACACGTTACAATATCTTACAAAATAACGACGATAGAGCATTAATACCAATCTTAAACGTGCAATTAGAATTTTAAAAATTACAATTTTAAATTGAATTATTCAGTGTTTGCACCACTCAGGCAAAAAAGGCACGGTGACTTGGGATGCAGATTTATTGGCTCTATCTAATGGCATAACGCAATTTCTGCCTAAAAAGGGGTGCAGCAGTGCAAACCGTATTGCATAGCTGGCTTCCGGACTATTAGCAACGGAAAAATGTTGACGTATTTCGAAAAGTACGAACCCACATTTTTGGCTCAAATCGTGGCATAACCTTCTTAATTTGATGGTGATTTAGAGTTTCGAATAGTAGTACACAATAATTGAAATATCTACACTATATGCACAATTGCTAACGTAGTACTGTTTCATACGCAGACTATCAGCTACGTCCCCATTTTCGAGAAGATGGGCTCAATCGTCCGAACAAGCTAAGAGAGGG
The DNA here is from genome assembly GCA_024449915.1 of Sweltsa coloradensis. Lineage (NCBI taxonomy): Eukaryota > Metazoa > Arthropoda > Insecta > Plecoptera > Chloroperlidae > Sweltsa > Sweltsa coloradensis. The sequence continues at coordinate 114,104 of JAMZAV010002950.1, forward strand.
CTCAAAAAATTCGTAATTTCCCCCTGATTACAGTAAAGGCAACCCGGAAAACGAAATCGGTAGCTTTTAGCTTTGAGGGGCAAAAAACGGTCAAAAACGGCAAAGTGTAAAAAGACTTTAAGAAGACATACAAACCTAAACTCTAACGCTAATGCTCACACGAGATCATAAAAAATAAAGATGAAATACAAATCGGTAACTTTCAGCCTTTAGAGGCCAAAAACGACCAAAAAAAGGCAAATTTAGAAAAGATTTTAGACGGCCGATGTAACCATTCACTAACACAAATGCTAATACTAGATCATAAAAATATAAAGAAAATATGAATCGGTAGCTTTTAGCTCTTTCAGCACAAAAATGGATAAGAGGGCACACTAGAGGTCGCAATTTCATCTAAAATACCGTAAGTTTACATGCGTGAGTATTATACAATAGCAGTTTGCACATTGTTTATATTAATTAGAAATATAGCAAAAACTTGTAAAAAATACAGCCAAACCTTACACACTCAAACGAAATGAGATCTAAAAAGGGCCAAGCTCATCTACCCTTCCACATTTGCGCATTCTTAATTCATAAACGTACAGTGTCCCGTAACAACAACCTTGAAAAACTTGGCAAAATAGAATTTGCAACTATTAATTTAAACGTAATAGTTCATCCAAATTCTTTTTTTGTAATAAGTTTAAACGTAATGGTCATGCGAATTGTATTTTGCCAAGCTTTTCAAGGATGTTGTTACGGGACACTGTACGTTTATGAATTAAGGATGCGCAAATGTGGAAGGGTAGATGAGCTTGGCCCTTTTTTCGATCTCATTTCTTTTGAGTGTGTGAGGTTTGGCTGTATTATTACAAGTTTTTGTTATGTGTGGGATCTCATTACTTTTTCAAGTTCCATTGCATTTGTTAAAATATAATAATTTTATCAAAGTCGATTTAATTGCTATGGTAATGAAAAAAATTTGTGGTCCAAAGACTTGCTTTTTGTAAACAATGTAGGCGATCATTGTCAAGTAAGTATAGTTACTTGTTGAGTGTATACCTGTGTAAGGATTAGTTTAAATCCTTTATTTGGAAGCCTTCCAGCAAACTTTTTTAACATTTAAAATGTGAACGTTGTAGCCCCACCCGTTTAGAATCGCTGGTCAATTGAAACTGACGAATTAGACAGTAGTGTAGAAGTAACTTAAAAAGTGATTATGAGCTTGTTTCAAGTCATTTTTTCACCAAGAAGGAATGTTCGTACACCAACCAAATTTGGCATATATATGTTGTCAGGTACCCAAATCCCCTTGATTTTGATAGTTTATAAGTTCACATCACGTTTCATGACGGCTGGGTGACACCTCGAAATCACCCCAACTCTGCTTGCTGTATAAGGTGCCTGAGTGTGTAGCGCACCACGGCTTGGCTGCGGCGCCCTAACGGGCACCTAGATAAAATACGATTCCTGTTTTTACATTTTGTATTGTGGGCTAGCTGCACTGCACATTGAGTGGTGGAGTGGACACTAATTATCACTGATCATTTCAAAAGTTACACACTTTACTGCTTTGCCTTTCCTGATGATCAAGTAACATTAACTTTGATTTGACTTTAATAGATTTGAATCGGTTATTTGAGAAATCGAATAAGTCATGTAACCATTGTTCTGAGTAAAACGCAAAAAAAACGTGTATTTAATACCCTGAAGTCAAATAATACAGTTTTTTATGTAGTAATTTAGATGTGGCATAGTTACATTGATTGTTGTTGATATTGATGAAATTCATAACTACGAGGGTGTAATTAGTGTGGACTTATTTGGTTTTTCAATTAATTAAATGGGGCGGGTATATCTAAAATTAGTAAAAATAAGGTAGTATCAAAAGGTTTTATGATTGTTTATTATAAACATAAAACTACATTTTTTTAAACTTTGTTTTGTTAAAATTTCTCGACAATGACTCATTTTACTGAAAGTGACTTGTTCCGTTTCCCAAATCAATTAAATTTTTTTCTTCAGAACGTATGGACTGACTTATTCGGTTTCTCAACTCAAAGGGAAAATCGACACCCTGTAATATACACAGGCATGGTCGTAAATTATTTCGTTTCTCTACTAATCGATAGGTCTTGAAATTCTGGAGAAAATGGCTTATTCGGTTTCTCAAATAACCGCTTCGTTTAATAAAAATTAAATAAGAAAGCGCTCCGACTTTTAATAACCGTACATATATAACACATTAAAACTGCATTTGTTTTATTTCCTTTTCTGAACTGGTCCTGTGTGACGAAATGCCTTTTTGCCTTTGCCGGCCCCTAAAGTTAAAGGGTATACTGAAATCGATTTCCACATTTAATTTAAATTTTTATTGATTTAACGAATTTATTGCAACCTATTGCAGCGTTTTCGGGCAATTAGTATTATTTTTGATATAGTGCCTTTTTGCCGTTTTTTGGTTCCCAAGCAAAGATCGACATATTTTAATTTACTCATTACATGTTCTGTATTGTCTTTAAATATTGAAGTAATTACAACTCTACCCAGCGTTATTGGACAATTGGTATTCATTTTCATTTTCGTATTACCTTTTACCCTTTCTTCGCTCTAATAGGTAAAAAGCTCTTTTTTCAATTACAGATTGTTTTCTGTTTGAGCTTAAAATATCACATTTGTTTCCACCTTACTCAACGTTATAGGCCAATTCGTAATCTGTTTAAGAAATATTATCCTTTTTTGCCGTTTTTTTACTGTAAAATCTAAAAGCTACCGATTTTGCTTTCCGGGTTGGCCTTGATGTAATCAGGGGAAAATAACGAACATTTTAAGCCCACTTTCGGCTTGTTCGGACAATTGAGCCCACAAAAGTGCGTATCTGATAGCCTACAGACTTTGCGTCTCGACCGTATGAGCCGCCACTAGGGTTGTCATAATTAATTGGTAAAGGGACAAATCTTTCCAGTCAAAAACGGTTTGGAATAGCGCTGCAGGGGAAAAATTTACACTAGGCATTTAGAGTGCGTTTTGAGCGTTTCAGAAAAAAATCACCCATGTTGTATTTTTTGTAGTGCAAAAACCAGAAAAACACCAAAATTGCATTAGGATCGAAAATTTTCTTGGTGTATTGGCGGGACGTCGGGAGACGTATGGCAAACCCACACGGTCGCCACGAGCTGCCATAATGGTGTCATCCGGTCGATTACAAGTTACAACGTTGTATTTGTAGCTCATTTTACATCCCCTTCAGCAATTCCCTCTTGATTTTCCAACTCGGAGACTCCAAAGTAAATTGCATTTGTTGCATAAAGTTCAACGCTACATCACTGGCTGTTTTAGTTTGATATTATCTGCGTTTTATCACCGCCCCCGATAGTTAAAACTGCAGTGCATCGTGCATGCTTGGTGCATTCGGTTTACAGCTGTAATAACGTTGTGAGTTGGGACTGTTTCCAACGACTAAACGTGGATCCACGAGGCTCATGCGCAGCTGACTGCATGGAACGCTGCCGCGAACATCCACGGCCTAATAATTACATTTCTAAAGCGCTGTGCAATCGCTCGGTATAAACGGCTTGGGGTGATGTTGAATTGCAAACAAATGCTCTTGACAAATAATAAATGTTTTATCATGCAAATCCCCTTGTGTATTTATTTTCTATTCACGTACATGGCATAATATGTGGTATTACTTTGTATTTTCAAACGCCCATGTAGCTAACTCGCCTTATTGCTATTATTTTTTACATACTCAGTTATATGTTACGAAATTAATAAATCAATGTCATTCTGCTTCAATAAGTAACCTCGCGTCTGAGGAAGGTGACGGATGTCACCGAAATATTACGCAGCAGGTGAGTGCTATTCTATTGTTTGTAATTGTTCCGTGTTTTGTTCAGGCAGAAGAAATGTATTTTATAATATACTCAATATTTCGTCGGCGCCCACAAATACGCGACTCTGACATGCCGAGCGACCGCTTGCTAAATGCCACTGCCTCCTATAGATGTCCACGAACAACATCTAGGAGGCAGTGCTAAATGCACTCAAATGATGCAGGAACTGCACGTGAAAATATGATTCCAATTTACTGGGAAAAATAAATATAAAGTTCCCGACTATTATAAAAATTACTAGTCTAGGTCTACCGTCTACATTAGCAAGATCAAACAAGTCGCCTCGTCCGAAAACCTCCAAGTATCCGAACTCTGGGAATAGGTAGGGTTTCTTGTACAACGATTTTTTAATCCCCTTACAAGTTTCCGCGTTCCGCTTTGCTACATCCAGCGAGACAGTGCGACACTTTACCGTGGGACGTGCCCGGAAATAGCCCGGCTGGTAATGCGGTCCCGGAGGGTACACCCGCTCTCTCGGTGCGATCCTCGCTCGTAGTCTTGTCTTACACCTGTTTAGTTTGTTTGATTCCTCCACTCCAGTAGCAGGGCAGTAGTATAGTCGAGCTCGGTGCGTACGCCTTTCAGAAGAACTTTCAAAAATCGGAGTCTGACGATTTGCCCACTTGTTGGGATTTACGTTCGCCAATAAATGCGATTCCACAATCGATTATAGCACAGCATTACAATACAACCGAACAAGGTATTTACAACAACAAAACGATTACATGCTGTGTACATTTCATTTTCGTTCTAATTATTTTAGAAAAAATAGTGGATGGAAATTATTTGAGTTATGTTATTTTGATGAACAGAGAAAGACCGATTGAGAGTTTTACCAACACCGACACTTCGCGACCTGCCCCATCCCCTGTCTCCCCCCCCCCTTGCCCGAGCTGTCACTGGCACTACGCGGGTACGTCATCACTCTGTCGAGAGTGTCCAAACAGTGTCTTGCTCCGTGCAACGTGCCACGGCCCGGCTGCCACTAGGCCTACGTACGTCATCAGACCTCGCTCGCAGCGTGTCTTCAGCAGCTGTCGAGACAGTGTATTGCTACCTTACAAGGACTACCCGAGTAGACAAGCCGGATGCACTGGTTGCATTCACTGGTTGGAGATAGAACCAACCAAGGTTGCCAAAGTGCATTAATATCCAATCAATCAATCAATCAATGGAGTTAGAAACAAAGAAGTATCGCGCCGAGCGACTTGATTCTAATCAACTATGAATATTAATTGATTATGTTTTATTAATATTAATTTTGATTGATTAATTTGAGGGGAGGGGGACTAGCGTTTGCTTGTTCGAGATTTGTGTATCCACATTATAGTCTTGACTTCCTCATAACACGCACGGAGTGTGACGTCATCCATTGCTTCGCCGTGCGTTCATCCAGTGGCGGCCCCAGGTTAGAGCTGCGAAGTTGCAGCTACCCCATAATATAATTCACGAGCCGCCACTGCGTTCATCGGGATTGCCTCTCATCATTGTGGCCATAATCTTGTGCACGTAACTTGTTCTGAACATTTCACGGTTTATGTCGGAATGTCGCCGAGATAAAATGATGTATTGTTACCAGAGTGTGAATATCACATCTAATTCAACCACACAAAGTTGTTCAACGATCCTGTTTATTTTAACGAGACAAGTACTTCCGTGGCCGAGGTCGGACTTGCCAAGTTATCCGGATATTCCGTGCTCTCGTTTAGCTTTGGAAGTGCACGCCGGGTCTAATGGGGGAAATAGAAGAAGCAAACACTCCGCCATTTATTCTCGTAACCTCATTGCATTTGCATAAACAACGGAGTTTAAACGTGATGCAGCATTTGTAATCATCATTAAATCAAATTACTCTACTTATGAACTCGAAATTAACTTTTGAAAGTAAATAATACAAAATATATTCATCGGTGCAAGAAACTAAGCGAGTTATCTACTAATGGAATTGTAACGGATATATATACATAAAGCAAAGTGTATCTTCATCTAGTAGATATACGTACACTCATCCATCTAACCGTGTAAATAATTATGGCTTGATGCACAACAGTGACAGTGAATTATTATAAATTGTTACATACCCAACCGAAACACAACTAACTACAAGTTTCTACCAACATAGACCCATAGATACTAATATATCCCTGCATATAGGCCTACCTATATTTTTCCTCCACATATTCATACTATTGTTCACTTAATTTAAAAGCAATTACCTGAAGTGGGATCAGATCACTCGAAAGATCAGAATTAGATCAAGAACTATTTGGATGAGCGTAGCGAGCGAAGCGAAGATTCCATTTCACTACACTGGAGAAAAAAATCCGGAATGTTTTTCTTTTTTTTTTTTTTTTCTGTTTGTATTTTTGTGTGTCTGTTAACACGATTCCGGCTAAACCGATACTCCAATTGCGATGAAATTTTCTGGAGACCTTCGAAATCTCTGAACTAAGAACTGTCACGTTTTTGAGCGCAATCGAAAAATTATTTCTCATGAAAATCGCAATTTTACGATTTTTTCGATTTAAAAAAAATTCCTTCGACTCATAAGTATAACACGTACATGCTTTATCCGATTGTAATGATTTTTTCACAGAACCTTAATTTTATGAATTTATATATTCGTGTGAAATTTGAGCGCAATCGAATAATTATTTCTTATGAAAATCGCAATTTTACGATTGTTTTCTTTTTTTAAATTACGATTTATTAAAAAAATAATAAAAGTTTATTTTTTATTTAATTTAAATAATTTTAAAAAAATCTTCAACTTAGTAATGATTTTTTCACAGACAAACAGAAAATCCGCATAAAACACATGGCAGCTCAATGCACCAATTACGCTCATCCAACAACGCGGCGGGACTTAAGCGTTTTCCTAGTATGAACAACAGTAAAAAAATAAAACTTTCAAAAAGAGCGTGTTTGTTTTGGTTTAGAGAGATGCGAGGTGTTGGTACACCCGTCCGAGGTGTGAACTGAAGCTGTCAAAGTAGGCGTGATAAGGGCGTGATAAGGGCGAGGTGTTGCATTATACATGAACCTCTGTGACATCAGTCAGGTCGCCAGATACAATCTCCGCCGTCCGGCTCCTGTAGTCCCGGACGCGCCCTTGCCGTGAACCCTGGGTCTGTTCCCGCGGGAGGCGACCACGCGATGTAGGGTCGGGACTCGGGAGCAGTCCCATGTTTTCCTGGAGACAAGTTTCAAGTTTATCTTGGGCCAGCCAGAAAGGACTATCCATATTATCAACGGTGTCGTCTCGTCAGTTTATCTTTACTTGCAGTAGCGGCACCGACATATGAACAATACTGCAACTTTTTGAATATGCATTTGACCAGAAACAACAAATATTTTCTAAGTGGTTTTGTTTTTGTAAAAATACTGAAAATCTTATGTTGGTGTTGATGGGAATCTATCTCGCAGTAGGCCTACGTAGCCACTTATTATAGTCGTGCTATATTCTGTCGAAACATTGATACACCAAACTGTGGTTTTTATTTTGATCTGTATATTTTGATTGTGGTAAGCTGAAAACGCACTACATTGATTGAAACCTCTACGATAAAGAAACGCGGTGTTGCGTATCGACCCGCGACGGCGATCGATATCACTACATTGATTGAAACCTCGCCTATAAAGAAATGCGGTGTTGCGTATATCGACGCGCGACGGCGATCGATATATCGATCGATGTCGGTCGACTCAACTCGGCTCGGCTTTACGATGCGTCGCCATCTCATCTCGCCGTCGCTCTCGGCCATTACGAGAACAATACCGCTCTTCGCAAGGTTTTATTGAGATTAGCGCGCGCTCGTAGCGCTGGCTTTGTATCGCGTCAAGCTTGAAATGAACTTTGTTCTTTTCACGTCGCGCTCGGGAGAAACGAAAACAAGCGCCACGTATACGCAACACAAAATACTTGATAACAAGGCACAAGGGATGGTTTTTTAAAAGACATGTTATAATGTAGTACGTGTTAGCGATTTTCACGTTTACCCAAAACTTTCTTATGCTCGTCGTACAAGAAGAGTAAATATGTTTGCTTTCATGTCTTTGAACCTAGAAGTTTATGTCAATTTATTTGTGGTGTTATCAAAATTCAACTAAGGCTGAATTTACACTTCATTTTCACAGTGAGAAGGGATCGGGATTATTTAGGAAGAATCTCTATCCTAACCGAACTCCAGATTCGAATCATGTTGCAAAATTATATTTTATGTATTGCTACCGATCTAAGGTAGGGTACTACTGCAAAAGAGATGACAAAAGAGTAAATATATAGCCGTTGCTATTGTAAGTTAAACATGTTGCTTCCAGGAAAAAATCTTCCTTCATTCTTTCTTATAACATTCATAACATGTTATATCGTATACCATTATTAACATAACATATTATTACATTCAGTGATATTATTCTCTGTAAGATTGTTTATGCTTTATAGATGCAAGCATGCCTCTAGTGTAATTATTATATTGTTACACCTGCGTGCCTATATCTATCTGGCAGCCTGGCTTGCAACTTGCTTGCAAGCGTGGCTGCTTTCATGGGATTATAGAAACCTTTACAGCAGAAATATTCTAATCAAGGTATTTGCACATTGCATTATTCTTGGCACAAGATTCTCTGGCCACCTCCCTGCATGGTAACTCTGACGTGCGTATGTTATACGAGTACAGTAATTGCTATTAAAGCGTAGGTTTACTGCCTCGCAATTTTATTACAAAGTAACTTTATTTTATACGTACTAGTCTGGTACTTTGCAATAGCTATTTGTATTCTCTCGACGATTTAGTAAAGCAAAATAAAAATATATAACATTCCTTTTCCATGCAGATTTTTATAAAAACAACATCAGATACAATAGTTCTATGGCGATATTCGTACATGTATGAAGCTTCGATTTTTATCTCTTGTCACATCACATATTAATTCACTTCACTACACAATTAAAATGATAATAAAAAATTCGTTCTGCATAGTGCATACAAGTACAGATAATATAATACTACACTTCCGTTGTTAAGTGATTATGACAAGGCATGGTTGAGTGCTAGCTGTAATAATATATCGATATAACTATCCGTTACATGTAAGCAGTGATTTACTTGAGAAACTTGTAGATTTACCTATTACTTCGATCAGTTCAGATGTAACACATAAGTGCGAACAATAATGATAAATTTAAAACATTTCAATATCCAACGGCTTATGCACGAACCAAACACATAAACATGCACACGGTAATTATCAACTGTAAATCAGCTAAAATATAACTATCGCTGTGTACTTGGAATGATTACCTACAATTAACGTGTAGATTTCGTAACACAAAACAAGGTCAATGCCATAGTTGATTGCAAATAATCAATTACGTTTTATATTGCTTAAAAGTTACGCGTTTCATTTAAATGGTAATTCCATCAGTTTAGAACCGAAGTTCATTAATTTTTATGGTGGATAATATGCAATTAAAATGTCATATGAAAACGTTGCGAGTAAATATCTCCATAGTAAAGCTTCGCAATATGGCGTCAGTGGGTTTACCGGTGACTCTTCAAAATGTGCAATAAACACTCACGCTTCTTATTCACTTATTGTGGCGTTCGAAGAGTTTCAATAGCTGCATAAGCCTCTCTTTACTTTTTCATACAAATCCATCATGTCGCTCTCTTCTGCCATTGAGGACTACGTAATTAGTAATGTAGTGTAAGATGTACAAAATGGATTCGAAACATTCGTTCCCTATCATTGCTATCATACATTATCTGTGCTACTGGTAAAAACTCCCTTCTGTTATTATCTGCGGTGTACAGCACTCGTTTGGTTTAGCTTCCCATATGCACGGGTTTAACCGTTCATTACTCTTAATTTGCTAACTTGTTAACAGACCGATCATAATAAACATGGTGTAGTAATTACCGGGCTTTGAAGTTGAACAGCCATTGATTGGCGCCCTGGCCACATATGATATCATACCATCACATATAGTAATTCAATGATTAAGCGATATATCACACGTGAAACTACCTTACGTCGTGACGTTGGGGCTACTTGAAGGATAATCTACTTTATCATTTACGAAGTTGCCTATAAGAAGATTAGCCCGAGCTTACTAGAAGTTACTTGGTTGGCCGATAACAAGGCATGTGGGCAACAGTTGCCTCAGACACACATCACACAATCACACTCAGGATGTGCTGAAAACATTGCATTGCAGTTGTAGTGTATCACAGATAATATATTACACTTACCAATATCTGTTATCTGTGTTCGTTATCAACACAGTCACACGTTTATTTCCGCTAAATGAAATCTGGAACTAACTCAACATAAACAAGATAATGAATTAGGTAAGCCTACAGTAGCAGTTGTTCGTACATCGACCCAGCGCTATTAGAACCGGTTTTCCCAATGCCAATGCGAGTTGTGTAATACAGCGTGCCTATGACTCCTCTGTAGCGGGCAAATATGCGTAATTTGCATCTTGTGAATAATTAACCATAACAGTAACAGGTCCATAATGATCTGGCAGTGGCATCATTTGTGTTAGCCCACTTGTTTTACGGTGTAGTTAGTTCATATATATATTTTTTTTATAAAATTTATAATAATTTATTTATATTTTTTTATAGTTTGTATTACAATAGGGAATTCTGGAGTGCGAATAATCTTCATAATAATGCTATACGAGGACGCTTACAACCAGTAAAACTAATTGGAATTTGGAAATATTATCTCTTTTAGTTTCACAGCTTTACGATGTTCAGGCCTACACTAGGCCTACAGTAGGGCCTACTGTTTACACAAAAACAACAGTTTTACATTTTACACTGCAAACCAAAGTTTCGAATTGTATTCTTCCTTTGCTAATTAAAAAAGGATTATAAAATGTTTTAACATATCATTGTACATAATACCAATCCAAAAATTAAGTTTTATGCATTGGTCCTACCTCTCTTTATGGTTGTAAAAATAAATTGGAGAAAGGTATTGAAAATATTTATTTAATGTTTCAGTTGTAAAGTGTACACCTGAGTTTTACTTTCAATCTATTGTTAAAATTTATTTTTGCTTTTAAAAAAAAGAATTTATGTTTAAACAATGTACTAAATTCAAGTTTCAAACAGTATTTTTCCTTTCGATAATTTTTTAAAGGTTAGATTGCAAAATGTTTAAAATATTGTATGCCATGACTTAATATACAAATACAAAACTAAAATGATGTTTTGTCAAACCTCTCTTTATGGATGTAAAGTGTCTGCGAGTAAATGTGGCACCGTCTCTATTAGAGGCAGCGTCGGGTCGTCCGCGGCGCCTGGCCATGCATCCACGTGACTATGGCGCGTAATGTGGAGGGGGTGGGGGGGGGGGGGGGGGTGACCGCAGTATTGATTCCCGGCGTCACTCGATCCGACGCCCGGCGGCCGCGTTGATTAATACGCCAGCCCTCACCCTCACCCTCCACACTTTCCGGACAGGATAATGCGGGATTAAAACAATAATCGCGTCACCCGGCATTTCTCTCAGCTCGACCCGTAGGTAAACAATTCTCTCTACCTAGGCTACTGACATTACTCAATCCTTTCGAATGTTATATGAAATTGAAGCTTAAATTAGAACTTTCCTCAAGTGTAAAACAAAATCTTTAAATTTCGAACTTTTCGAAAAATATTGACATCTTTGTTTGGATAAGATGGAAAGTAATCCTACTTTTAATATTTTAGCAACCTTGTGAAATAGTTCCCGATTTCTTTATTTTATACTTTCAGTCATGGTTACTTCATATTCCGTTCTGCTTGTTACAGTGAAGTAATTTGTATTTAAAGCCAACAAGGTGTAAACATTGTTGCCGAATGTCGGCGATATATAATTATTGTTTTCTCACTTTTGAAGTTTTGAAATTTTTTCCGCAATTTTAAACGAGCGAGTGTGGTAACGTTCAACGCTTTTATTTACGTAGTTAGAGTTAACTTCGTCAATATTTATAATCCACACTGCAGTAGAATGATTTTATTTGGGAAACATAAACAGTTATTCACTCGTACTAATATTTGTGAAATGTTTGCCCGACCACTTCAATATTCCCGTAAAACGGGCAAGTTCTCGTTAATGTCCATGTTTTAATTAACTCCCGCTGTGGATTGTATTTATATTCTGGAAATGTAAACATCGGGCCGCGGTGTTATGCTGGTTCGCTTTGTTACGTAACCTCCCCCCCCTCCTACCGCTCATCATTGTGAGAGGAATGCTTATAAACGAACCTATTGTGCGAGAGAGAGAGAGAGAGAGAGAAGAGAGAGAGAGATCGAGTTTCAATCAACGATCTAACTGAACATTTAATTGCTTGTTTAATTAGACACCGTCATTTGGTTAACTCTGATAAATTGCAGATAAAAGTAAATTGGTTATGAAAACTGGAGATTAAAAATATTGCCACAGGAAAAGGTTAGGGCTAGTAGCTTGTGTAATAATTACCTTCAGTGTGGTTTTGGCCGGGGGGGGGGGGGGGGGTAATGTGGACATCGCATGAGCCTTTTCTTTGCGGGGGAAGAATTTAATTGAGGCGTTTGTTAAAGTTGATTATTTTTTCGATAATCTGGCATTCCCTACATTTCTAACTGCTTTTTAATACGTGTCGACGTACGCTTGGAACTCCACATTCTTTTGTTTGTTATCTGCTCACAGTTGGAATTCTTTATGGATTCTTTTCCCGGCTAGGATTTTTCTAGTGTTTGCGTGGATTAACTTTATTTCATGTATTCTCTCTCTTGCTTGTTGATGGATTACGTCCAACGACGTCAATGGCGTGACAGAAAACTAAAATGATTGTCGTTCGCTATGCATGCATGCATGACATTTTTTAAGTTGATGTTTTACGTGTATGCTGATTTATGTTCATGATCAAGTTATAATCTTCATGTGAAAGGAAGTGAGTTTGTAATGGTACCATTAAAAGTTCAATTGCCGTCAGTTCAAGAAAGCAACATGGTTGCGCCGTACCCATTTTACCATACAACATTAAATCTTGGCATTATTATTTTATTACCAAAGTTAACGGCGAAGTATGTGGAAGTTTTATCCGGTGTTAACGACGTCGACGTATACGCTTGAAAATGTGATTTTTTTCTCGGTAAATTATGAAAGTAATCTATTAATAATACAATGATTCAATAAAGACGTAGTCTATTCCGTGACATGAGTATATTTTTTAAAGAACTGTTTACGACTCGTATTTTTAAGCAAGGAAACGTTTTCTTTATTACACCGACATCTGAAACTGTAAGATTCGTTTATATAATCAGGTGTTTTGTGCGCATGTTTCTGGCGTACGTACAGGGTGTGAGATTTAACTTAATACATTACATTGAAAAATATAAAATATTGATTTATTTGATTTGAATCGGATTTATTGACTTGGGCCTTTATAAGATTTTTCGATTTTTTTTTCTTGGTTCAAATTAGATTTTTTTATTTTAAAATTAAATTTAAAATTGCAATTTGTTTCAAATTTATTAAGAAAAGATTATTATTATCATCATTTATATTATTATCACAACATATTATCAACAGTCATTATTAGTCAAAGGAAAAGTTTGCATGCAGGTTTCGTGTAGCTCAAAACGAAGAAAAAGTGCACTTTATTGAAATGTATTGTGCATTTGTGATCTACCGCTAGTTGCACTGGGAGCTGGGAAGCTCGAGTCTAGCGGAAGCACCGTCTGTCTGGCGTAGTCGCTAACAATCCTCACTCTGTGTTTGCGGAAATGAAATCCCGATAATTTCCTGCCTGGAATTCCTGCATTCCTCCACAAGCTGGGATGTTTTAATCTGTTTATTTATTCGATCCGTCATCTCACTGGTAGTGTTCGGAAATCATCCCGGTTGTTGGTTCAGATCATACGGGTGGAAGCGTGGAACAGGTGTTGTAGAATAGACCATTAGGTTGTAACTTGTAAATACCGTTAGTTGGACAACCAGGCCCACAACCAAGGGAAGAAAGAGGTGCTGCGATGGTTTGCATCCAGCAACGTCAAGTTAATTGGGTAAATATTGATTGGATATGTTTTTTATGGTTAGAAAGAGTAGCTATAGTCTACTAAGATACAATAAATATATGAAAGATAAAAGATAACCTATAATCTAAGAGTATTATCAACTAATGCATGATTTTCCGATTTTGACTAGAATTAAGCTGGTGAGAAGAGTGATGGTATCTGACAATTATTTTAATATTTTCCACCATTTTCGCAGTGACATGACAAAACTATATTGGTAACCAAACCAGCAACGAGTGTGATTTTCTCTCTCATGATTTCATCTCTCATCTCATCTCGCTGTTTGGATTCTGTTTCTGTAATCTGTATCCAGCGAAGCGAACATGTTTTTATTCATACGATCTTATAATTTTACTCGTTCTATATAACTATACTAATGCATTGTTTTTTTATTCATACGATCTTATAATATTACTCGTTCTATAACTACATGATGCATTGGTATTCATCAGGCCAATTAACTCGCCGACTTTCTTGGCAACAGCACATCTCTATAGAGCAAACAAATCATGGAATTAAACATCTTTTTACAAACTTTATTGATTATTTTTTAGAATGTGTATATTGTACACTTGGCAAACATTGTAGACCTACGTCAATTAATTGTAATTTCACGTTATCAACTTATCTTGAACTGGTGGGCCTTTACATCGTTGTTCCTATTTTACATTCGCACGAATATATTGTGTCTTGTTTATTCCTATTCATCATACGTGTTGTCTGACGTGTACATGTAAGCCACACGCACTTTAGAGTCGAGAATCGAACCCGCGACACCTGGAAACCGAGTCTCGCACTTCTGTGTACGCCTACAACCTTAGGTCGAATTACACACAACACAATGTCACTCTAATTATCCCGAATAGGCCCACTCTAAATGAGCACTCGTTACAGAAATAACAGCCAGCCGCAAGCTATAATTTGCATTATTATTTCACAATTAATTTCATAAAGTAACTAATCCCAGGTTTTAATAATTAATAATTAAATTGTTGTACTTTATAGGTAGGCATTAGTCAGGCTTATCTAATTATTGCACAAAGAGTTGAAATAGCGTGCAAGTTTAATTAGGCTTACAGTTTGTAATTATACCATGTCGTTTCGTTTCATACAAGTGTGGGTGTTGTTATAAACTTATCTACCTCATCATTGGATTGGATGTACAATATACATACACTGGATAAATTGGATATGCATCTCTTGGTTAATTCGTATACTGCGAAACTAGCCCTGAAAAACAAAAACTCGTCAAACATTGTCACCATTTTCGACTGTTTACACAAATGTTTACCTTTTGATCGACTAAAATGCCCGCCAATGTCATTAGCGCTAGAAGTTTAGGCCTAAACAGGAAATAAGAATCGCAGACGCACCGTACCATTTTGCAGGTCTAGTAACGCCAGTTACTATTCTAAGTCCATGCACCGATCATTGCAATTCAGTGGCATGGATGATTTTAGCCGTAAATGATTTAATTGTTTTGTTTGCCACTCATTTGATGTATTTTAGAACAGAACCACGAAGTTTTATTGGTTTGGTTGAATACATGCTGCGTACCTAGCTACTACATTTACAATGATTGTTTGTTTATACAACTGTTTCCTGGAAGGTTTGTTTTCATGGAAATCGCACATTTATTTTCGGTTGTGAGGTGTTGCGGAATGCGTGCGACTTGCATCACTAGTGAAACGTTGTTTTTGAAATAAAATAAAACTTGAGCCAATCACGGCTGCCTGGAAGCTATTAGCACTGCTGTTTGCTATTTTTTATTGGAATTTCTGAACGGTTGGGTTCAGGTACAACCAACGTATAAAAACACAACATACAAACATACAACCATGTACTATTTATACTCCATGGTACATCCATCCATTCATTTATACGACGATTTTTGGATCACAACACTATGTGTTTTTATAACATTATTTTCTGTCGAGGCCTACTGTTCAAGTCTGTCCAGCTGAGGTTTATTTATTTTTATTTTATTTATTTATATTATGCAATGATCAGATTGTGTACAATCATTAGGAATATCACAACGAGCATAGCCCTTGAACACAGAATTGCCAACGTTACTATTACAACCCTATGTAACACAGAAATAAAAGGTTTCTCCCCCCCCCCACCCCCACCCACCCACCCCACCCCACAAAATCTTTTTTTTTAAGCTGCCATAATATACATGCAAATAATTATAACCAAAAACATAGAAAAATTAGCCTGATTGCATAAGACACAGACATACAGTTTACCTTCTCTAAAATGCATCCTATATTCCGTCTCATATCGTAGTTTTGTGGGTTGTGGACCTTATCAATGTTGCAACCTCCACAAAATATGCTATCATACAATATCGCTCTCTATGAATGATTGGACCCAGATATAGGGCATACATCTGTTGTCGCATGAAAGTGAAACTTGGCGACAGTGGATAACCTGCATTCTGGCTGGCTGTGCTGTGTCTGTCAGTCCTGAAACCCGACACCACGTGTGATATTTGATACTTTATATCAGTAACGATTTGTGTGAAGTGATGTAACCCTCGCAAGTGGTTGCCTCCCACCCACCCACCCAAGTACGTAACTAATATGCCTCATACATTGAAGTAGACATAACACAATTATGCAAGTACTTACAAACAGCGATTTTCGTGCACGGCGTATAAGCCGTATATAAGCCCCCAATACTAGACAACACATCAGACAGATAAACGGTGATGCTGTAATAACTGCTAGAGGCCCTAATACGCGCCCTAATAGTACATTATGTATTGTTTGTTTTGGCCATTCGCACAACATTTATTTTGATTTGAATAGTAACTGTTCAAAAAATTAAATATAATTAATCACTGAACGTCACTGTCTGTCCCAATCCCAGTCATCATTCAGCATTGCGCGTTGTACAATATCGCGGAGACAAATATTTGAGCACGCATCTGCTGCTCTGTTCTGCTGTCGCGTTGTCTTCGATCTTCGTACCTTCTCAGTTAGTTTCTCGCATCGTATTTTTACTGTACGCACTCCAGCAAACATTGTAAATGAATTGCTTGTGTCGATTGCGAATGTCTGTGTTTGAGATTGTAGTCTACTGTCTGTCTGTCTAACTATCTGTCTGTGTGTCTTGAGTGTCACTGTCTGTCATCGCTGTCTGTCTGTCTGTCTGTCTGTCTGTCTGTCTGTTGTCTGTCTGTCACGTCTTAACATAATAGGTAGACATTTACATTCCGAGTATTGCTTCCTGAAGCGTGAGGGGTAGGGGTAGTTTTCTTCACCCCTATGGTTTCGTATTTAACTTACAGTTATTAACACTATCAGTCATCGGTGGATCACAAATAGGTCGTATTGTTAGTAGCGTTATTTTCACTGGTACGTCGATCATTTGCCAAGTCTTGCAGAGTTGTTGTCTAGGAAAGTGTCGCGATTGTTGTTCGCCGAGCGGCAAAAAAAAGACGTCTAGTCCAGTCTGTTACCCCGTTTGTACGCATTCGCTTTCCTCTGATAAACTCATTAGAATATGTCGTCGATATTCGGGTGATGTGTTCGTATTCTCGTGACATGTATGAAGCGAAACCTGCAATGGATCATTCTACAAAGTGGAAAGAAGCCAAGGTTTGTATTTTGCAAATTATGACTGTATCTTCTTTTGTTGTTTTCCTTGAATTTGTTGTGAAAGCGAACCTGATGTCTTTCAATGCAGAATTCATTGCCAATTTCGCAAATTGAATTGAAATCGAGAACCGACTATTACCATTGACTATGAAACCATCCATTCCAAACAAAAAAAACATTCTAGGAACCTATTCAATGAATAGATTCGGATTTGCATATAAATCTACATAATTCAGACATTCGAATGCCTGATTTTAATGTTATTATTCATGCTTGAGGTATGGGCCTACGCAGCGCCATATTAAACTAACCAAAGCTCCACATAAACAAGTCGGTGTAGTGAAGACTGAAGAGACAACATAATAAGGTATTTAAATGCATCGCATCTCGTGTCGATGACTTCTTTCTTGAATTTGACAGATGTTCAAGGGGTTTAATTCAACATTGACGTGATTATTGATTAGTGCGCTTGTTTACATTCTAAGAGGCTGCGCCGTATGCTATTTTGCTACAACCATGATTGCCAATTAGTGTTGGTTTATTTTATGTTGACGTGTTGATGGTTGGTGGATGTAGGGCATTCCCTCGCGTCGGACCTTTCATTTGTTTATACAAACACTGAACATTCTTTGTGCTGCCACAACAATGCCATGCGCTGAATTACATCCGCCTACAATAAATACAATGCGCATTAGAAATAATGGCTAGCCACTCCCTACGGTTTGAAGATTGATATCGTGATTCGTGAAATGTAAATGTTTTGTCTGGGAACAACTAATTTTCCAGCACGAAAGCCATCAAACTATGGTTTGTTGATGATTATAATAATTATCTATAAACTAGTTCATTAAAAAATAATATCCTTGAACTAATCCACTCGTCTCCGTAACGTTTTGTTTTGCATGCTCAGGAATAGCCCCCAGTGCTAGCTCTGAGCTCAGCAGAGAATGCCCACTAATTTGTTTGCTCATTTAACGAGGTGGTCCCCCCCGATGACTCTGGCGCGAGGTGTGGGCACGGAGCCACTACATTCTCCGCATAGCTGGTTCGTCGTACCGTACCCTTTGTTTTACTGCACGAGCAGACGACGTGTGTGACGAAACGTGTGGCGGTGTTTGGCTAGGCGTCAAACAAGCTGTGGTTCTGTAAAGAAGTGGGATGGCAGTCATCAATATCGGGGTGTTTAGTCGTTCAGCGTGACGCATGTGTTCTAGCTGTAACAAGCTGTGGGGTTGGTATCACCTCAATAGGCTATGACGTCAGCGAAATACATAGTACGCCGTGATTATAATAGACCAAAGCAATGTAATACCATTTACAACCTCGCCATCAGTACCCTGTAATTCTAATTTCTAATGATATTTCGATCACAATCATGCACTGAGGTAAACTGTAGTTAAACATTAAACATATACACTTTCTAAAGAATGTACTCAGTGAAACGAATAATTTATTTGATATGATCGAAATCGAGCCTAAGGCCTACTGAAAAAGACATCTTTATGTTCATTACCTTCGTGGAGAGATGAATATGAATGCACTGTGGCTGTTCGAGACAATGAGTGGTGATAAATGAGGATGAAGTATGAACAGAAGGGAGGAGGGGAAACCCGGTATCGAGACGTAGCCTACTCCTTTCGAAAAGTACCAAGGGGACCAACGTCCCATCCGAAAGGACGGTGTAACTTTGACAAGTCATAGGTTCCTCCACTAACCCGGACTGCCGAGCAGACGTCGAGGAGAACGAAGCCGTTACACTAGCTCTTGAACCTCCATCTGCTCTAACCAGCGGTATACGCGAGTTCTTAGCGGAGAGAGATTATGGACTTGGGAGTAGAGTAATCTGCGAGAAAATGCCGTATGTTCATTTGCTTTGCTCGGGCACTCTTGTTTCGAGTGTCGTTTTGTTTTGTTTTCTTCTCTTCTAGTCGCGGTCTACAATTCACCGCGATTTTAATAGTTTTGGGAATGGTTTAGCTTCTTTCTGCGCCAGCTCAAAGTAGACCAAGCGTTTAATATATTTCTCTTCGCGTCGCGACGTTCACATTAAACAGACGCCCTTCAATAACGCGACGTTGCAACTTTGCTCGTTCTGTAATTACTTTGACCGTCGACGCAATTTTCTTCCTTGCTGTAATTAAATCTATGTTGTGATGGTGATAAAGTGATTTGAACTTCGTTACTGCATGGACTTCTTTGGCCTCACATAAGAAGAACGCCACATGCTATGCGAGTCGAATTGATTACATCTATTGCCGTTTTACGGTGACTCAAACTGCCGACGAACCCAAGCAAATGGATACGTGCGTGGGTTCGAGTCCCCGAAAGAAGTTGATATTTGTAGTATTTTCTATTTTTTTGACAAACTCAATTAGGCATTGGCAAATTTGTTATTCTAGGTAGACCAAAAGCCATGCTGTGTTATTGGCTTTAGTGGAACGCAGCGAATTTACTTTTGTTTGCTCTTTTATAAGAGATTTTTTTTATTTCGTCTTTGCCGTCCCACTCGCTCTAGTTTAAATAGATGGTTGTAACGTCTTTTGAATCTAGGGGAATATATCTATTCCCTCTCTGTAGAATAAATGATTTTGAGTTTTTCCTGTGCTCGTCCCAGAGTGAGGAGTGAGGAGTGAGTGAGTGGTGAGTGATGAGTGATGAGTGAGTAAAGTGAGTGGGTGAAACGGGAAACCACAAAAACTATAAAACCTGGAAAATGGAAATTGTTCAAATGCTGTTAAGAAGTTTGATCTGAAAAAAAACTTTTTTAAAATTTCGACTGCCATTCCATTTAAAAAAACAAACCCAAAAACAGACGTATCCCAGCAAAACCCTACTTTAAATCCTGACGCGCGGGCCCGTTTTCCCCTGTACCCCCCCCCCTTTGGATGTTTTTCTCAGGCCTAGGGCTATAATAAAAACACATGCAAATAAAATAATTACCTTTGATGTAGGTTTATTTTTTTGTTCTCTCCGCCGTGTGCTGGGTCGTTATATCCCGGGGCCAAAAAGCGACCTTTATGTGTTCGGAAAACAGGGGGGCCCGGTTTGTTTGCGTGACCCCCCCGCCCCCCACGTCGGCAGCAGTACCCTGTGCAGTCGCACACGAGCCAACATTTCGCTGACTCGAGGCGAGCGCGTGCACGTGGTGACATGGGGGGGCGTCACAGATCGTTTCCCACGGATTGTGCTAATTTATTAGTTATTTTTTTTAATTTTTTAGAAAAAGGAATTAGGATGGTGAACGACACAAATAAACATGCTATAATTATAGGCTAATCTTATGTTTTTCCCGAAGCTTATACTTTACTACAAAAACACGACTGGACTTACCAATTTGTGTTCAATTCAGATTCATTGCTTTTACATTCCCCGTTGTAACTTCACTAATTTGTTCTTTGTGAAGTAAAAATGTTTTTTGCCCACTATTTTAAAGTTTCATTTTTTTTTCCAGGCCCCACAGTTTTGCTTTTGAAAATTTCAATTACTTTCTATATTTTTAAAACCCAACTAGTGGAAAGAGAGAGGGGGAAACCACTTGTCAACACTGGGGAGTATAGTCAACACATCCACTTTGCAGATCAAAAAGTCCTTCCCCCCTCAGTCTCTTCCCTCTGGACCCTGGTGAATGAATCCAGACGCGGTAGCCTCTCTCTCTCATGCCACTCTCTTCAAGATGAAAACCCCTGTGCAATGTTACAGACCCCGAGGAAGGGAGGTCATTTTAGACCAAAAGGTATAGATGGTTAAAGGGGGCCCATCCAAACCAGAAAAAGACTCGTTGCTTTTTTTGGATCCAGAAAATAATTGTTTTACAAATTATTTTCAATTTTTATAGTGCAGTTTAGGGCGCTTTAAAAGGTTTTGGAGAATGGTAAAATTTGGGGAAATTTTACTTAAAAATACCGATATCTGAATAAGATTTACAAACGTATGGGAGCCCCAAACAACGACGACCCCCCACGGTCACGGCCCCCCTCGTATGGAAAGTCTCCCCCACGCAGCCGCATGAAACCATCAGCTTTACCCGGGTCACGACTGTCCCCCTGACCCCTCACGCACAACGACACGACGCGATTAGCTCTGTGATAACGGTTGCCCCCCTCGCACCCCTACCGTGACGTTCCCGGGACCGGAAACGGTCACGTGTTCACCACGGGAAAAGGTCAGCAGCCAGAGTATTTGTAAAAAAACAACCCCAAAGAGCTCTGACCAAACAGACCGTCTGGGCCCGGGTAGAATGGCCCAGAGCATGGCCTGCTAACGTAAAAGGCGATTCAAGAGAAAAAGCCACCTCGCAACATCAGCTAGAAAGACGGAGTATCTTCTCCCGAAACTAGAGGCGAGCTCTGGCAATGTCGCGGGGACTTGCCCCCTTACCTTGACGACCCCCCGACGATGCCCAAGACACAACGAACAATGCAAAGACGATGACGCCCCCGACGTGTGAAACCCCCCTTCCTCCCCTACCCGTGGGTGGTTCTGACCAGCCCCTGGGCCCCCCCTCCTCCCCCCCCCCCCCTTAGGCTTTGAGTGGTTGCCTTAGGACCTAACGGTTTGGGGCGTCCTTTAAACCAAATAATCCAAACCAATTTAATGCACAAACCCCTCAGTTTTTAAATAACCTCGTCCCTCTGTTTTTCCCGGACGTCACGAGTTTTGCGTGGGAACGAGGTGGGACCCACGGAGCCCGACTGTCGGGCCCTGCGAGCCGGGAACCAGCGTTACCTGGAGGGAATCGTCTGGCACGAAACGGAAAGGAGGTAAGTCAAATGAGGAATCAAACCCCCTTTTTAAACACTACTGAACTTAGTTCGACACCCGGGGAGAATGACCAGAGCAGGCTCAAATCGTAAAAAAATGCGAGGAAAGAGGAAAAGCCATCTCGCAAAAATCAGGTAGTAAGAAGGGAAGTAAATTTTCCCGAAAAAATAGAGGAAGCTCTGGCGGTGTCGTTTGGGGTTTTTTACCCTTCCCCTTGACGAAATTCCCGACGACGACCGACCATGACTCATGAAGGACAAAAACGATGACGACCCGGCCGGGGGAATCCCCCCCTTTGCCCGGGAATTCTGACCAGCATGGACCTTTGCGCAGTTGCGATTATGACCCCAAAGGGATTCGTCCTTTAAACCAAAAAACACCAAAAAAGAAAAATATCCTAAACAAACATAGTCAAGTTTCCAACCGGAACGACAAAGCTAACTCTTTAGAAAACCTGGATTGTTCCGAGTAACTCGCATTCTCTGTAGTGTATTGGCACTAGCATTGGCATTAGTAGCAAAGATTATTTGCGCCTCGGATGTCTATATAGCCCAGTAATTATCATGTAAAAGTAAAACATTGCCACTGTACGGTCACCCCCTTTTTTGGATGAGCGTACGAGGGTAGCGAGCGAAGCGAAGATTCATTTCAAACTGGGGAAAAAAAATCCGGAATGTTTTTTTTTTTTTTTTTTTTCTGTATTTTTGTGTGTTTGTTAACACGATTCCGGCAAAAACCGATACTCCGATTGCGATGAAATTTTATGGAGGCCTTCGAAATCTATGAACTTAGAACTGCCACGTTTTTGAGCGCAATCGGGAAAAATTTTTCTTATAAAAAACGCAATTTTACGATTTTTTCGGATTTTAAAAAAATTCTTCGACTTATAACACTTACATGCTATATCCGATTGTAATGATTTTTTAAACAGAACCTTAATTTTATGAATTAAAGATATTCGTGTGAAATTTGAGCGTAATCGAAAAATTATTTCTCATGAAAATCGAAATTTTACGTTTTTTTTTCTTTTTTAAAACAATTCTTTGACATAAAAACCCCTACATGCTTATCCTATTGTAATGATTTTTTTATAGAACTTAATTTCATGAATTAATATACTCGTGTAAAATTTGAGCGCAATCGAAAAAATATTCATTATGAAAATTGCAATTTTACGATTTTTTTTTTTTTTAAAGTTACGTGAAAATTACGATTATTAAAAAAATTAAGTTAATTTTTAATTTAATTTAATTTAATTTAAAAAAAATCTTCGACTAAGTAATGATTTTTTCACAGAACAACAGAAAATCCCGGGTAACACAATGCAGCTCAAGCACCAATTACGCTCATCCAAAACGGGCGGGACTTAAGCGTTTTCCTAGTATTTAGCAATCACGACGTGGACGTTTAGAGTACAATTGACTGCATTGATGGTGAACAATGGAGACACGATATAGATGATTGTCGAATAGAAAGGTGTCGAGTGTTGACTGTTTACAATTTGAAACATTTCTTGTGGTTCAGTCGTGCCTGGCTCTACTTACACTACTAGTTAGGCTCGTAACGTCGTCCGCGCATTGCAAAATGTTTACGGTTTCAACTAGCTACAAATGAACTGTCCGCTAATCTTGTTTGCGCATTAGACTGTTGTGTAGGCCTACTACGTGTGCGATGTTTTGTCGTATGTCGTGAAGCCATCGACGTGTTACTGTTGAACTGTCTATCCCATCCCTCGTAGAAGGCGATAGCGAAGCGGAAGCCTTATATAGATAGTGTAAAACCTGGTATGTGGTTCCTTAGTATTACGTGTTCAATCTTCAAAACAGCTAATGCATACAATTCCGCCTCCTTAGTCATCATCATCATCATCTAATTCTATGGGCGAGGAGGCGGTCATTTTAACGATTTACATGTAGTACACTGATCCCTAAACGTAATGAGTCAAAATGATGTAAATCCAGTTTTAGCTTTCAATAACAGTGTGAGTGCCCCTCCTCGCAGATGTGGGGAAAAACCCTGAATCCTAAATGTGGCAACTTTAATTTTCCGCTCCAACAAGAATTTAGAAATATTACCGGTATCGAACTTTTTTTTAAATTTTATTATTACAAGAACTTTTGTATTTACAATGTATACATTTGAAGTTCACATATCAAATTCACAGAAATTAAAATAAGGTTTTAGGGAAAAGGAGAAAACACATTTCAATAAGAACTTAAAATAAACAAAACAAACAAAAATTTGAGGCACATCATATCACACGTTACCTTCGTGTGAGCCTGTAAAAATAACAATTTATAGCCAAAAGAGGTGCTTGTCAAAATGTTCTAAAATATTTTCTTTTTTTATTAAATTAAACCAACTTGACACTTTACTGTTGTTGAGGAAATATATCAAAATATATTGGTCAACCGTTATGGAATGCACGTGTTTATATCATTGTATTTGCGCGTGTGTTTATTAGACGCACTTTACGCGTGTAAAGAAAGTAATAATGCGACTCGCGGCGTGGATTTGCTAAATACACATTGTGTTCGTTCATTCGTTTGTAGAGAGAGAAAGAGAGAGAGACATTTCGTCGCCCTCCTCGAGCTATTTTCGATTCTCTACGCTCGCGTTGGGAACACCAGCGCTATCTAGCGAGCATTGCGCGCAACCACTCGCTACATGGTGTCTAGAAAGCACAACACCTCGTGCCGGCCATCCGCTACTGGGCGTCTAGAAACGACGACACTTCGCGCAACACTCGCTGTCTTCAACGTTTGTTTGTAACTTTGTATTCTAACGCTATTTTAGGCACTTTGGGCTAGAACGTAGGTCATATTTATTTATTTGAAGCTATTCGTTTTCCCCGCTTCAAAACGCCAAGCGCCCTCGTTTACTTGGGTTTACTTGGCGGTTTGCGTGAGTATTTACTTTTATTTCTACATTGGGTTCCATTAAATTTATTAATTTTAAAAAGTGAGCCTTTTATTTTCCTCTGTAAAAGACCTAGGTAGTTTAATATAAAATTTTGATTTGTGGAATTTTGGCAATGGGTTTTCCAAAATAGGGTTTTTTCACTTATTAACTCATGGTATGTATTGACCATTATAAAGTTGATTGTTAGTTAGACTTAGAAAAGCAGCGTTTTGAGAAAAGACTCATGTTTGCTGGTTTAGCAGCACAGATACAACATTTTTGATAAGATATGTCCGTTAGGACATTGATTAGGCAAGCACATCATCAACCTAAATCTGTCCCCATCTTGGCCCGGTGAAGCGTTTGGCCCAGAGCATGGCTCTTCTGATCGTAAATGTCGAGAAGTCCATCCCGCAAACATCAGCAGGTATATGCATATATAGGGATAATTTTACTCCCCAAAACTTGAGGCGAGCTCTGGTCGCGGACGACATGAGAAACTCCCCTTCTTTCCCTCCCCCTCCCCGTGTTTGATTCTCACCACCTCCATCCTCCATTTCCTCCCGTCATATCCTAGCCGACCATTATGACCCAACGGTTGACGCGCCCTTCAAAGAAAGAAACAAAAAAATTGAACCTAAAACTATTTTTATCATTTTCATATTGCGCATTTCTCTTTCTCTTGCCAATGTGAACATGCCGATTAGTTAGTGAATGCAGCCTAATAGACTAGATTTCACACGTTGCCCATAAATGTGTATCATGATGATGTTAAAAGTTGAACGACATAGGGCAACTCTGCAAGTGGCCCCGGTATTCGTGGAAGCTATTACAGCAAACGATCCGTTGGTCGTTTTACTAGATTACAACTGGCTGCTGGCAGTTTCCCAGCCGTCATTCTCTTCAGCCCACACCGCACGAGACAATGCGACTGTCGGGTTATTGTTTGACTTGACTGCACGAGCGAGAACATACATTGTAGAGAGAGACAGACTGTACCTACAGTAGGAAGGATACGCTTGGATTGTTTTATGGTAGATTAAATTCAATGTTTGCGTGCTCGTTGCCGGCTACAACAGACCCTGCAGCTGTGAACAGTGAACACTAAAGTGCTTGCTTCGTGGTCAGATAGCTGGTGTATACAATAACCAACACAATTATAAGTAATACGATTGCGAACTATCTGTACTGTAGCTTAGCTATAACTAGGAAAACGCTAAAGTCCCGCCGCGTTGATGGATGAGCGTTTTTATTAAGTTTTTTTGTTTGCGTTTTTTGCGTTTGTTTGCACTTTTCCTTGCAAGTGCTTTTGAATGCATTGTAGGTGATTGTTGTCAAGTTTCTATTGTTATACTTGTTAATTGGTATTATAAACCTCAAAAACTCATATTAAAACCTTTATATCTGTGGATTCTGACTAACTTTTTCAACTTTTTCTTTCAAAGGGTACTACATCACCATAACCTTAATGTCCATGTGAAATATGAACGTTGTAGCCCCACGCGTTCGGTCAGAATCGGCCAAAATGCGACGAAAATATCGCACTAAAAATCGAAAAAAATCGTAAAAGTACGATATTCATGAGAAATATTTCTTCGATTGTACCCAAAAACAATACACCTCTAAGCTCAGAGAAAACGAAGGTCCCCTCAAATTTTCATCAAGATCGCTAATGCCGTTTGCCCGGAATCCTGCTAACAAACAGACAAAAATACAAACAAAAAAAAACAAAAAAACAAAAAAAACATTGGAGCTAAATTTTTTGGGGGGTCAGTGAAATTGAAGTATTTGCTTTGCTCGCTACGCACATCCAACAAAGACAATCTGATTACTGTTAATCGGAAGTTACCAACGTGAAAACGAATTATTTAATTATTCTAGGTACGACAACATTAATTTTATTGCTCAGTAAATTGTTTTTATATGCAGTCAGTTAAAATTTATAAATTCAAAATATATGAACTAAAATTTAAAATTATTATGTTTAGGAAGCAAAATTACCAACTGGTTAAAATATTTTGGAACACGGAAGTAAATTGGAAGCTACATAATA
Source organism: Sweltsa coloradensis (assembly GCA_024449915.1). Lineage (NCBI taxonomy): Eukaryota > Metazoa > Arthropoda > Insecta > Plecoptera > Chloroperlidae > Sweltsa > Sweltsa coloradensis. The sequence goes on from JAMZAV010002950.1 coordinate 141,363, forward strand.
ACATGTTGTTACATTATATGGCAGTAACATTTCAATTCATCCGATAACGATGTTGAGTTTGGACTTTGGATCCTCCTCTGCCGATCTATCTTCCACCCACTTAGCATACTTGGCCGCCCGGCCGCTGTCTTTGAGGGGGCGTGTCTAGCGGGCGTTCATCCTAATGGTATTCATGCCCTGGCCAGTGCTTCATTATCCGCCCCGTGTATTGCGTTACATCGTAGTACATACACACACGCGATATAGCTAACCTATACCTTGCAGGGTGGTTATATGATACAATGTGTCTCTTCTAAATGGTACCATGGTGATACTAGCAGTTTTTATTAGTGATTGGTGCAGAGGGGTGGTGTGCCCAGGAATTCGTAAAGGGGGTTCAACCAATTCATTTTTATCGATATAGTATGTACATAAGGCTAAGCGGGGTGTCGGGGGGCTTGCCCCCCGGAAAATTATTCTCCTTCAAAGTCATTTTGGTGGAAATCAGTGCGTTTTATGCATCTCAATGACCAACTTTTTATCTACTAAAATCCTTTTTTGGTCAGATGGTAATTTGCCTTTAGTAATGCTAAAAAACAGTGAGGCCTACATTCTATGTTCTCCATTGAAACGTTAATTCACACTTTTTTGCGAAAGGGGAGGGGTTGTGTCGCCCCCTCCTCCCACCCCCTTGTATACGACACTGGTAACTGGTTTGGTGTTGCAAGAAGACGATTGAAATTTTTCCTCAGATCGCTTCTAAGGCTATCTCGAGGGCAATAATACCCCCAAAAATGTTTTGCCTCCGGCGGCTGGGGCTTCGCCCCAGACCCCTAGCGGTCCACAGTCCACACAGATACTGGACTTGGCTATCCCCCCTCTGCCAAGCCATCAATTCGCATCCTGGTTTGGCCTCGAATTGTTACGGCTCAAGTCGCCGTTCGCATACCAAATTTCGTTTTTTATAGCAATCCCAATCCATATTCGCTTGAGTTTAAATAGTAAACAAATTTTAATTTGTACTAACACTGTTAAATTGAAAACAAAATTAAACGGAACCAGTCTACTTAGTACTTACCAAGCATTTATATTTTAGCACACACTTTGTATATAGGCATATAGGCCTATTATATAAAACACAATTAAAAAGTCTTAGTTTAGAATCCAGGTGATAATCTGTCGACCTTGATGAGACGTGACAATGAAAATATCGTCAGTAACTGTCCCGGGCTCGAGGTAACAAACATGCAGAGTGAACAAGCCAAACAACGCACTCTGGTGTGAAGGAGTCGACTAATTGCTTGATTACATCTATTCATTACGTCGATTTGCTCGCTACAGATGTGAATCGTCAGTGAACAAACAACAAAGAGATATTATCCAGCGCACTAGTCTAAAATAATTACTGGTATTCACTGTTCAGTGGCTTGTTGGAATGCTTTCCAATCCAATCTACTCCACGTGAAGCGATTGGATTATTCTACGCTATTGTGTATTCTCTGTTCACGAGATGGTGTAGCACCCATTGTGAAAGTTGTCACCTAGCATTAGCAACCAATGTTGGTTTATGTGGTTATCTATACTCAATTTCGATAAATGTTATTATATTTTTAATGATAATTTGTAATCATAAAAGAATGTGGGCCCTAACATAGATTTTGTCGAAAAAGAACAGTGGTAGGGCATATGCCTATCAACACAAATAACATGTTATATATTGTGACAGGCCTAGCCTTATTGAGCTTTCATATTGAAAAAATTAAAAAAATGCACGTAAAATTAAGGACATAATTTTAACTTTTGTTGCCTATGCCTGGAAGTGTTTTTAGATAAAACGTTATGTTTTCAAAAAAATATGTAATTATACTTTCAATTTTTCACTTACAGGGCAGAAAAAAAGACTGCTTGTGCTTTCGTGAAGGCTTTTTTTAAAAATATAATAATAAATTTTGTTTTATTTTTATAATTTCACTACAAAATTATTATAAATATACATATACGACTTGGATAATTTTTATTATCTACCGTGAGCCTTAAAATCCTAATTTTACACCTTAGTACACACGTGACATGAACATCCGTCGAGTAATAAAATGAAAATAAAACCCATCAGTGGGTCCGATTTTAGGGGTAACCGTATTGTGGTCTTTAGTATTCTGGGCCTCAGTTTTTACAAAATTACAAGGGGAAGTGTTCCACTTTTGGAAACAAGTATAAATTATCACATATATTTTATTTAGTAATTCTCAGGTTAGGAGGAAAATTAAATTAGCAGCAATACAACATCAAAAAATTACAGTGATATAGGGACTATTTTCTTGAGGCCCAGTTTACTGCGGCCCACAGTAAGTCTACCCGATTTTAGTCCATGAAACTAGGATCATTGGTTTTGTTATTGTACATAATATCTTATCACATAGATTGTTTTTACAAAAAAACAAAAAAACTGTATAATTAAAAACTCTTTTGTCCTCGTTATTTAAACTTTTAGTAGGCTACATGCATTTGTTTCAAGTGAAAGGTGATGTTTAGTTTTCAAATTTCAACCAATTACATTTTCCCCTTTAAAATTGTATTTATACCGGCTGGCTTATCGTAAAAGAAAGTAAAATCAACATGTAAATGATAATAGCCTGGTTGTTCATTCGATAAAAGATGCTTTATTCCTACCGTGATGAATGATGATAATAATTCTTTCACAACTATAGCTACTACAACTCATGCCCACGCCGGGCTCGAACCTAGGATCGCGTGCAGAACAGTGTAGTCTGTAGCACCAGCCAACCGAGATAATATGTAGGTATTATCAGTTTGGTCACGAGAAAGTATTTTTGCCGCCCGTTTAATTTCAGCAAGCCTAACATTATTATTGCTGCAAGCCGAGAAAATACGAACAAGGAATTATTGTTATTCTGGACGCGTGCTTGTTTGTATTGCCAGAGCCCGTGTTTTGTGCTTTGTCACGACTTTCTCGCGACACAATAGAATTGCAGTGTGTGTGTTCTGATCACCTTATGGACCCTACCCTATCTATCGTTCGTTCGGGCGTGATTGAGTTGAGAGTGACCCGAGCTGACCCGATCTATGTGATTCGTTCGAAACTGCTTCCGATTAGTTCCGATCCGTTTGAACTCGTTGCGGCGGGAAGAGAAATCGCACGGAGTGTTCGAATTGGAAAATGAAGCTTCCGATTTTGTTTTGAAGTTGGTACATACGCACGCTCATACATGCGTGCATTTCGCATAACAGAAGTTTGTAGACGACAGTACATTTTCGAAAAATCAAAACATTATTTTCAATTTTAAAAACATATTATTTGTTTTTTATATATTCATTCATATTTTTATAGTTTTCGGAGGCCTAGGCCCTATAGCGTTTAAAATCCCATCATAGCAACTTTATTCTCTTCAATTTTATTTATTAATCCCTCCCTGTCAACTGTCATTATAGATTCCACTCTGCATGCACTACCTTGTAATTATGCAGAGTAGTCCGTAACGAATAATGTTGATTATTTGGGTTGTCCTAGTTCCCACGGCCATGGCTTGTTCTTGTATCGCACGTATTGAACTAGAGAAAGAATTACAAGTTGACAAACTCGATCTACAGGTGTGAGGCTGTTTAATACAACCGTGTGGTCTTGTTACATATCTAATTATTTAATTAATTAATAAATTTATGTAACGCCCATCCTTGTATTAAATTGTAAGAAACTGATTTACAAAGGACAACTAGATAAATCTATTTACATTGCCGACACAATAAGCATGTCAAATAAAACTTGTAGCTTTCAATCAATCAATTCAATTTCAATTTTAATGCATTTTATTCCTGCAAATATTCATTACATCAGATAAGTAAACAATACAAAGTTATGAGCATACCTGTGATGACAATAAGATATTAAATATACACAATTGGTTTGCTTGTAGTATTCCCGTGTCATCGTACTAACAAAGATTATGAAGGCCCGAACATGGTAAGAACAACATGAATTGTCTTGTCAATAAAAAGAACTGTCAACATTATAACATAATATGGTGGCCAACTGGCCATGGTTTGTGAGTTGTGCTCTTGTGACGATCGTGTCCGGGCCCAAAGGTAATCGAACGTTGTGGATTTTGAATTAGTACCTTAGGTACGAGATGATAAGAAGTAAGAACGGTTTAGATATAAGTGTTTCTAATCATTTTATCGAGTGATTTATTGTGCCGTAATTTTGTGTTTGCAATCGCAAAACGTCATAGAGAAACTATTTACACATATATATTCTATGCTCAATGATATGATAGGCATAAGCGTTCCATGAAAGGGCCACACCTGTTTTCAATAACCGCAGATAACATAGACCCGAATCTTCAGTTCGTTCCACGAAACAGCCGCGAGTATGTTTCATCAGTGCATCATGATTATTGGTGTTCATTTTATGCACATTCCAAGGCTCCTAAATGTCCGCGTTTACTCGTCACAAGTTTTCAGTTGCACAGCACGAAACTAGTAGCATCGTAAAGCCAGAAATGTAAATGGGATAACAAAGTTACGATGCAGGTAATTAAGTCGTGTTGAAGTTAGCTATTCATTAGTATCTGCATACTTAGTTATTCATTACCATACTGGTATTTTAAACATGCATGATATGTGAGTTCATTTACATAACCGTTCATAAAATTAATAATGCTATAATAAAAACCCTTATTTTCATAATTACTAGGTTTGAGTTTTAAAACCAACTGTCATTAACTTATTAATTAGTGTAGTGGAATTTGCGTACAGTGTAAATCCACCATACCTATATAGTTCCTATATTCTCTACGTACACGGTACACATTGTGTGGGTTTATGAGATAGATCAGTGATCCGAAAACAATAGTATAGGGCCTAATATAATGTTTAGTTTTAGTTAAAATAAGTAAATATCACTTATCAGTACAAATAATAATTAGTATCACTTCAACTTCAATAACACTTAAATGTACACAACTAAACAATAAATCAATATTTTTGAACGTCAACTTTCAAATACATTCGATACAGATGGTAATTGCGTTTACTTATGAACTTTAATATAAGTTTTAATTTTAAAACTTTTGTTATAAATTTGTTTCGTTGTTATTTTTTAACAAAGCCATATGATATAACGCTATACATCAATCAAATGGCACACAAAACATCAAATTCACAAAAACAAATTATTATAATATTAATATTATGATACATCTTTAAATAATTTGTATCTTGGGTAATGGTGTCTGCGGAGCATAGAATGTGTGTGTGGGGGGGGGGGGGAGAAACCAGGGTCAAAAGTAGCATGCATTTAGAAATTAAAATTTAGGCCTAGATCCATTTTGACTTTAATACTCTTATCTGTTTTCGTTTTGTTTTGTTCAGGTGCAGCAATATTTCCTATTGTACGATTTTATTTCTGAAGTGCTTATTGATTTTTTGTTTCCTTTCCTTTTATTTATTTATTTATTTATTTATTTATTTATTTATTTATTTATTTATTTATTTATTTATTTATTTATTTATTTATATAACGTCTATCCTATTCAATTATAAAACACTGATTTACAAATAAATCTAATTACATAGATGCAGACACAACAATGAACTACATTTAAGTAAATATTTGAAATAGTAAAATTACAACAATGCAAAAAACTCAACAAATTTGATAACAAATAAAAAGGATATTAAATGCAATTTATGAATGAATCAAATATAAAAAAGTGTGGGGAATGAAAAGAATAGAAAAGAAAAAGAAGGAAAGGAAAGGAAAAAAGCAGTCTTGGGGAGGAACGCGTTCCTAGTAACGCGTTCCCGGGAACGCGTTCCTTTTTCAGGTACTTTTGTGGGAACGCGTTTTAAAACACTGATTTACAAATAAATCTAATTACATAGATGCAGACACAACAATGAACTACATTTAAGTAAATAAATAGTAAAATTACAACAATGCAAAACACTCAACAAATTTGATAACAAATACAAAGGATATTAAATGCAATTTAATGAATGAATCAAATATAAACTAGGAAAACGCTTAAGTCCCGCCGCGTTGTTGGATGAGCGTAATTGGTGCATTGAGCAGCCATGTGTTATGCGAATTTTTTGTTGTTCTGTGGCAAATCATACATAATTGAAATTTTTTAAATTAAATTAAATTAAATTAAAAATTAACTTTAATTTTTTAATTTTTGAAAAATTTAATTGAAATTGTTAAAAAAAGAAAAAAAGCGTAAAATTACGATTTTTATAAGAAATAACTTCTCGATTGCGCTCAAATTTAACACTTATCTATTAGTTCATAAAATAAGGGTTCTGTGAAAAAATCATTACAATCGGATAAAACATGTAGGTGTTATAAGTCAAAAAATTTGTTTAAAAAAAGAAAAAAACTGTAAAATTTCGATTTTTATGATAAATATTTTTTCAATTGCGCTCAAATTTCACACGAGTATCTTAATTCATAAAATAAAGGTTCTGTGCAAAAATCATTAAAATCGAATAAAGCATGTAGGTGTTATAAGTCGAAGAAATTTTTAAAAAATCGAAAAAAATCGTAAAATTGCGATTTTCATGAGAAAATTTTTTCCGATTGCGCTCAAAAACTTGGCAGTTCTAAGTTCAGAGATTTCGAAGGTCTCCATAAAATTTCATCGCAATCGGATTATCGGTTTAGCCGGAATCGTGTGGACAAACAGACAAAAATACAGAAAAAAAAAAAGAAAAAAAAAAAACATTCCGGATTTTTTTCTACAGTGTAGTGAAATGGAATCTTCGCTTCGCTCGCTACGCTCGCTACGCTCATCCAAAAGTGTGGGGAATGAAAAGAATAGAAAAGAAAAATAAGGAAAGGAAAGGAAAAAAGCAGTCTTGGGGAGGAACGCGTTCCTTTTTCAGGAACTTTTGTGGGAACGCGTTCCTTTTCTTAGATGAGGAACTTGTAACGTCAAAGTTACTATTTCGTGGGAACTTGGAACGAATTTAACGTCCTTTCAAAAATGGCGCCACCCTCGACAGATGGCCTGGGACTCACTTTAGTAGTAGTGATGATAGTAGTGATAGATAGTAGTAGTGATAGATAGTAATGAGTAATGATAGATAGTAATGAGTAATGATAAATTAACTCATTTCACAATTAATATTGATTTAAATCAGTGATGGTATAAGGAACGAAAAAGGAACTAAGTTCCTTTTGAGGAACGAGGAACGTTTCAGTTCCTTTTTAGGCAGAAGTAACTTTAACATTTCAGAGTACCTTTTTTGGGGGGAACGTGCCCAAGGCTGGAAAAAAGTAAGAAAAAAGTAAAATAAAAACATTAAAAAAGAAAAACGAAAAGAAAAAAACTGATTTATCAGACGATCCCACTCAAACGAATATGAGGTTTTCCAAAAATCAGGAAACAGCAAATCAGGGAGTTCCTTTTATATCTGACACCGGACACAACAAAATCGAAAGTAAGCGAAACCCTGTGTGCTCTCCCTAACAAGTAGGCCTGGTTTGTTAGACATGAGGTTATAGGTTAGGTTGTGTAACCTCTGCCCCCGTGTACCGACCAAACCAGCTTCTTCTGACGGTTATAACGACAATGTTTGTCCTCAAGTGTCAACCGTTTTCGTCCCACCGTGCGTCGCATGATATGTTATTATGTGTGCAGTGTGACGTATTATGGGCGTCCATATATGGTAATGGACCACACTAATGTCGAATAGAACAGCTGCTATAAAACTGCTGTTTTTTAGCATCAAATTTTAAAATACGGTAATGAGCATTAATTTTGTCAAATTTAGCATTTAGCAGGGACCAAAACTGTATTGTGTGGTGTTTCTTGCACTTTTAAATGGTAAATGATGTTTCAATTCAATATAGTCTAATTCAACGCAAAAGACACATTTTAGCGTCAAAGTTAACATTTTGTAGCATCAATAACCTTAAACGCTAAAAAAATGTATGTCTTATTATCAGTAATCGTTGTTACTATTACCAAATGCTATTATCTCATTACGCTTCCATAGAAACAGGGGCAACCACTTGGACAATGGGCAACTGGGTATAATCAGGAAATAACATGAAACACAACAAGGCCTACCTATTATAATATTGTCTTATCACTAGTTGTTTTTCTCCTTTCTAATACTCGCTAGTCGCTTACTAAAATAAGTATCGAAATGGTGATATCATTTTTATTAATTTTAACTTATTTTATTTTCATCTAGACTGGTAAAGTAAAATTCGTGAATTGGAATGTATATTCGACGTGTTTAACCGTGTGTAAGACATTTTGAATTTGCTTTTATATATGTCTACTTCATAATCATATTACACTACTCCACTACATTATTATTTCAATCTACAAATTACACGCATCTGTGTCCCCATCGATCATAGCCGCATACTACGTTGTTTCTGTCGCCATTAGTTCTCAAGTTTGCACCTGTCATGGCGTGCTAGTTTGTCATGTTGGCTGCATTGCACACGGATCCACGGCCGCGCCTCAGCAAGAGTATGTTGTGCAACATGCTAATAATAGGCGAAGGAAGAGCTCTACTTGCGGGACAGAAGCTTTACGAGTTACTTTATCACGATTCACGAATATAGAAACATGCCGAATTATGTATTATTTAAAGTTTAAAGCGGTTGCAAGCGTGTCAATGTTGAACTGATTTGAAGTTAGCTATCTGAAGCTAAATCGATTTATATCACATGATATTAATCGGATAACTGCACGATAGTATTATGTTACTGAACTAACCACGTAACTTTCTGCTCATATTGTGTACACAATGATACTAGGAAGCTTCGCAACGCTTTTTCAGGCGCGTTGTTGGGTGAGCGTATTTTTTTTTAGACGAAAAAAAACGTGAAATTGCGATTTTCATGAGAAATAATTTTCGATTGCGCTCAAATTTCACATTAATATATAAATTCATAAAATTAAGGATCTGTGAAAAATCATTACAATCGGATAAAGCATGTACAGGTGTTATAAGCCGAAGAAATTTTTTTTAAACCGAAAAAAGCGAAAAATTGCGATTTTAACGAGAAATAATTTTTAGATTGCGCTCAAAAACGTGGCAGTTCTAAGTTCAGTGATTTCGAATACCTCCAGAAAATTTCATCGCAATTGGAGTATCGGTTTAGCCGGAATCGTGTTAAAAAAACACACAAAAATACAAACAGAAAAAATAAGAAAAACGAAAAAAATCGTAAAATTGCGATTTTCATGAGAAAAAAATCTTCGATTGCGCTCAAAAAACGTGGCAGTTCTAAGTCGAGAGATTTTGAAGGCCTCCAGAAAATTTTATCGAAATTGGAGTATCGGTTTAGGTGGAATCGTGTCAACAAACACACAAAAACACAAACAGGAAAAAAAACAAGAAAATTGAACAAAAAAAATCGTAAAATTGTTATTTTCATGAGAAATAATTTTTCGATCGATTTTTCGCACGTGGCAGTTCAGAGATTTCAAAGGTCTCCAGAAAATTTCATCGCAATTGGAGTATCGGTTTAGCCGGAATCGTGTTAACAAACACAAAAATACAAAAAAAAGAAAAAAAACATTCCGGATTTTTTTCTCCAGTGTAGTGAAATGGAATCTTGGCTTCGCTCGCTACACTCATCCAATTAGGTCATCGGGAAATATCTGTCTGCCAACATGCTATTAGTTGGTTAATACCAACTGCACACATTGTTGGTAAATTATGGGTCATAATGACGTAGATGTAAATTTAGTGAACACTTGGTTATTTATTTTATAAACTATTCATTAAACGCCACACGGTAATTGACTTATTTTTATACATGCAACAGATTTCGTGGATTGTTTTCTCATTAAACATATTACGATGGAAGGATGATGAGCTCGGGTCAACTTTTGTATTCGCTTTTTTGTTACTGAAAACCAATGTTTGTCACATGTCCATTTTTATTAATGCAACATGGTATTATTACTTTTATAATCATATCAAGCATATCCACTTCATTGAATAACCAGAGGGATTGGATACACAAAGTCCACTTATTTTCATTTCACTGTTATTACAAAATTCTTAAACAAAGCTCTAGGAAACACCGTACACAAAAAAGGTTCGCTATAATAGGCAAAGTAGTTGTTTCAAAATGTTCGTTTTAAAAATAAAACTACAAAGTTCTTATTTACTACAATTCAGAAAGAAAGAAAGTCCGCCCCAACCGGGAATCGAACCACGAATCTGTACTTTTTACGGACTTTTTTAATTTCTGAATTGTAGTAAATAATATCAATTACACCTACGGGAGTGTTTCCCGACTAAACAAATCGAGAAATACAAAGTTCCTTATTATTGAAATTTAAAATAAATTCGAAATGATTTTCATGCATCTCGCTGTATTACAAATGAAAAAGGCGGTGTATGTAGAATATATATAGGCGGTCGAGCTAAGTATGACATGTTATTTGGATACGATACTACGAGCGAAGCGAAGATTCCATTTCACTACACTGGAAAAAAAAAATCCGGAATGTTTTTTTTGTGTGTATGTGTTTGTTATCACGATTCCGGCTAAACCGATACTCCAATTGCGATAAAATTTTGTGAAGTCCTTCGAAATCTCTGAACTGCCACGTTTTTTGAGCGCCATCGAAAAATTATTTCTCATAAAAATCGCAATTTTACGATTTTTTGCGATTTTTTTTTTAAATCTTCGACTTATAAAACCTACATGCTTTATCCGATTGTGATGATGTTTTCACAGAACCTTCATTTTTATGAATTAATATATTCGTGTGAAATTTGAGTGTAATCGAAAAATTATTTCTCATGAAAATCACAATTTTACGATTTTTTTAGATGTTTTAAATTTCTTCGACTGATAACACCTACATGCTTTATCCGAATGTAATGTTTATTTCACAGAACCTTAATTTTTATGAATTGATATATTCGTGTGAAATTTGAGAGCGTAATCAAAACATTACTTCTCATGATAATAGAAATTTTACATTTTTTTTTCGATTTTTAAAATTTCTTCGACTTATAACACCTACATGCTTTATCCAATTGTAATGATTTTTTCACAGAACCTTAATTTTATGAACTTATATATTCGTGTGAAATTTGAGCGTAATCGAAAAATTATTTCTCGTGAAAATCGCAATTTTACTCTTTTTACGTTTTTAAAAAATTACGTTCATCCAACAACGCGCCTGAAAAAGCGTTTGCGAAGCTTCCTAGTATTTAAAATTTTCTATTGTGTATTTGGATGAGCGAAGCGAAGACTTCAATTACACTTGCGCTGAGAAAAATAGTTCGGGTGTTTTTTTTGTTTCTTGTTTGTTTGCTCTATAACCGGGCAAACAGCATAATTATGCAATCTTGATGAAAATTGTAGGGGACCTTCGAAATTTTTGAACTTAGATCTGCCAAGTTTTTGGGTACAATCGAAGAAATATTTCCCATGTGTATCGTACTTTAACGATTTTTTCGATTTTTAATGCGATACTTTTTTTATATTTGGCCCGCAACCGGGCAAACGGCTACTCCGATCTTGATAAAACTCTTTGGGAATGTTTCAAATCGCTGGAGTTAGATATGTTATGATTTTAGGGACAATCGACGAAATATTTCTCATAGAAATCGTACTTTTATAGGGCAACGATAATCAACCATACTGGAAAAAGCGTTAGCGAAGGATGGCCTAGTACAGAACATTACCTTACTGCCAGTCATATTAATTTTTGCCATTACTGTACACAACGAGCACAAAATTACACTTTGAGCAACTCAATTTTTAATATCAACAAATCTTTTTTTTGTCAGGCGGTACAAATACTTTATAGTTGTGGCTACTTCAAAATTAATGTTGGCCATGCAGGCCAGAAGATTTCCGGATGTTTTCGCTCGCATTCAATAACCACCAAACTACGTGTCTATTTCGGGTTCGTTTAGATTGAATAGTTGTTTTATCTTCCATTAAATTAGTTTTGACCCAATTTGCTAGCGAGCGATTTATCAGCGCGTTTGTCGCAAGTCTATTAATCCGACTGAGATAAACGTTCGCCGAATATTCTGGCAGGAAACCAACTCGCAAAAACGTCAGTAAAGATGTCAGCATGCCCCGATGAATCACCACCAATCACCGTCATCCACAGATATTATGAGTTTCTTTAGCTAATTTCCACTCTTGCGTTTGGTTTAATTGACGAGAGTTCTTGCCAAGTTTGGACTGTTCACGTTCACTATGGAAGGAAGTAGGGCTGAATTTTGGACCGGGACGTAATATACACACGAGCTAAGAGTCCCTAAAGTAAACACAGTCCCAACTCCCAGTGGCTTGTTGGAAAATTCCCTCATCCATATATCGCACTCTTATTCATGAGAAGTAGCTACCTAGTTTTTCAAACTATACATTTCATTTTAAAAGTGCACAGTGTGTTTTTTCTTGCTAGATGTTCTAATGGACGTTACATTTGACATTAATTTAAGAATATGTATTTTAAAACGTGCAAAGCGAAAAGAAAGCATCCCACGCACACAAAAATAGAGTTGTGAAGACACCCACCAAGAATTTTAAGAATTGCCAACCCAATCTACATTTCCACACCTACATTTCCACACACAAGTATGTGAGATCAGTTCAGAAGTTTGCCCCTTGACTATGCGGTTGGAGGGGCAACGATATTTCACGTATTTGTAGTGCGCAGTAGGAGAGGGTTGGTCCTTCTTTTAGATCCCTGTAGGCATGCCTGTATTTCAAAGTTTCGTAATAATCTGCGTTTGAGAAGTGGAAGCCCACCCCGCACATCAAATCGAAGCTGAAATTATAGTTTTCAAGTAGTGTGCAAAAAATATAGGTCTATACCCATGATTGAAACTTTCTCAATAATGCAAAATAATCGATGTTCCCTACATTTTGGACACATTGTAGACGATTATAGTTTATGTTTCTTAGCCACAAAACACAATTTTAAAAGGCGTGTATCACGATGTACGACTTCCCCATTGCCCTGCAAAATTTGAATTATGCAGGCCCACCATGCAGTTTGGTCAGAATCGCCGGCATATTGAAATTGACTAATTAGGCACTAGCAGTAGAACAAAGTACCTAACTGACTTTTGGGCACGTAGAAGAGATTTTTTATCCCCAGAATTGACATGACAGTATTGTCACTTGTAAGGTACCAAAATACTCGTAATTGTGATAGTTTTTACACCATTAATGACTGCTATCTACCTTCAACCTTTGTTCCCCATTATAACAAGCATAAAAATAGATGTAGGGTGTTTAAAAAATTAAACGTCTCAGTTACCACAATTTAAGACTGAGACAGATCAAATTAAAATCAAATCATAGTATTTGTATTAAAGTGGATGGAGGTAATTATATTTGCGGCGTTCGAGAACAAAAGGAACCCAGTAATTATAAAACTACTTTTTAAGAGGAAATGGGACATATGTGGCAGCTAGCAAATAGCTGTTCGCTCGGCCAAGAAGCATCCAACGTATATGAAACTTTGCAAAGTTGTCAATAAAGTAAACATGGAGTCATCGATTTAAAAAAAATCTTAACCAGACAGAAAAAAACTCTCAAATATATTACATTTTTGAGTTTTTACCATAATCAAAATTTGTGAAAAATAATTAATTTTTTATTAAATATTTTAAAACAAAGTCAATTCTAAATAAAGCTGAGAAAAACTTGGTCATGATCCCAAATTCCCAATCTCTTCCAGTTTGTATTTTTCGTAGTAAGCCTCTCTTGATATATGTGCGGCCACATTTGTAACACACTTTTGTCTGTCTCGCAGGAGTGCTGGTGGTGAACGTGACGTGGAGGGGGAAGACGTACGTGGGCACCCTGCTCGACTGCACGAGGCACGACTGGGCGCCACCGCGGTTCTGCGACTCTCCGACCTCAGACCTAGACTCAAGGATACCCAAGGTGAGGCTCACATGCAAACCAGGTGGTTGTTACCTACGTCAACATGCCCCACTGAGAAGAATGTTTGTTAACCTAAAAGTAATTTACTTTTTAACCAGGTTGACGAATGCTTTATTTAGCTTACTTTTAAACCAGTCCCATCGGCAAAAATCTCTTATAAGATATGACATGGACGATCTTTATGCCCGTTACCTTAGAGGATTTTGATCCCAAAAAAATATTGCCCATTATACTCTACAGCCTTTTCTGTAAATTTTCTATATTTTGTTTTGTAATTTGGGCAAGTGGTTCGGTCATAATTTGCTGATCACCAAAAAGAGGTGTGATTTTGAAATGCATTTTGTGTGTGTTTGAAAGTATATTTATGCACAGTTTCAAGACACGATGGTATAAAGGGCCATTTTAGATTGGTAAGATGCTCTAGTATCTATGTGGAACAAAAAAGAAGCAGGCTAAAGCCGATTCAATAAATTTCCCAAAACGGCAATTTACGCAAATTTCTGGATCAAAAAATTACAAAATTCGTGTAAAATCAGTTCGAAGATATAATTTTTAAAAGGTTGTTTTAGTGTATTATGCTATAGTTTGGCAAAAATATTTTTTGGGGGTAATGGCCCCTTTGAGAGGGAATATGACACATATTGGCAGTTGGCAAATAGATATTGCTCGGCCTGGATACATCCCACATACCTATATGAAACTTGACATGGTTGTCAAGAAAGCATACATGGACAGCTCTGTAACAGTAGGTAGTAGATTTTCAGTTTTTTGTTAATCTGCCAGAAATATATTGAGGATTATGTCAATTTTCAACTTTTTAACAAAATCCAAAATAGTAAAAATCAATTTTGGCATTGGCCTATTAAAAAAAAACTAAAAAAACTATTTTTGAAAAGTTTTACTCTAGATCCCACCTTATGACAATGA